>JAJQKJ010002761.1:0-272950 GCA_029574335.1 Rana kukunoris | reverse complement strand
ACATATGCCAGGAGCAACTGTGTCAGATGCGCTGTGAGAGCTCCTCGGATGGATGCTCTATGGAGGGTGATGATTGGAGGAATTGTAGATCCTTCCCAGGGATCCCAAGGTCCAGGATAGAGAGTGGCTCCAGGCTTTCAGATGGACAAGTGTTGTTCCGTCCTCTGAGAAGAGCTCCAGCACTGCAGGTCCCGTTTGGCTCGTTTGCTCGGCTGACGTCGCTGCGGTTCGATTTCCCCAACGCGGTGATTCACGTGGCGGGTCTCTTCGTATGAAGTTAACCCTTTTCAGCCTGATGCCAGAACCCTTCCACCTGGATCACCTCTCAGAACACTTTCATTACAGTTTGGACAAGAACAGTTACCGAAAAACGGCCGAATGGCTGACCCGCCACAAGCCTGCGGGTGGCGCTGTCCACTTCCAGATGGAGGGCGTGCTGGAAATTCCGGGCCCTCCGCCGCCACTAGAACTGGCAGAAATGCATGAAAAAAGCCCGTCGCTGGTGAGCATGGGGGTCATCTGCAAAAATGTGCACATGTTACTGCAGGCGCAGGACTCCAACACCTCCTCCCCCATGGACAGGCACTCCACCCTAAACCTGGACGATGGGGTGCACACACCGTCAAGTGTAGCCGAGTCACCCTGCAGCCCGGGGTCAATCACCTGACCTTCCAAGCCCAGGCGCAGGAGGCCGGCACCTACACGTTGCGTCAGCTGGCGGCGGCGTTCGGGAATGTGCAGCTGCTCCTGCCGCACGTCTACCCCATAGTGCAATATGACGTTTACTCTCAGGAGCCCCAACTGAAGGTGGAGCCACTGAGCGATTTCCTCCTGGCCGGGGTTCCTCAAAAGTTAAAGTTTACAGTGACAACCGGACATTATCGGGTGAAGGAGGGGGACACCCTGCAGCTTAGCAATGCCGATATGATGCCCATTATTCCAACACCCGACACCAAGGCGTCCATCTACCAGAACAGTCATAGTGATGTGTCATTAAGTCCTCTGACCATCCATCGATCGGATAAAGTGACCAGCACTGCTCTCCTGCCTGCCCCCCTTATCATCTCATGGAGTTTGAGTTGGACGTGGTGTGTCTGTTACCAGAAGCGGGATGTCTGTTGAATAGCTAAGTTCCGCGTAGGGGAAAGGATGGGCAGGACTCCCAGGGGAACGTTACAGAGCAGAGGGTGTCCGTGGACTGTCCGTGGTCCATCTATTCCACCATCATCAGTCTGACCTTTCACCTCCGCTGAGAGCCCAGCACGTCTTACTGTCCTCTGGAACAAGAAAGTTTATCCAGATTTGTGTGGAGAACATGTGTGACTTCAACTTCCAATTATCGAATAGTTGCCTCACCACTTCCTGGGATCTAGAGTTCCTCCCCCTCCACTCCCAAGACAGCCAGGACATCCAGAATCAGCAATGTCTCTTCTACGTGTGGGAGGTGAAGTGGCACAAGGACCTGCCGCTGGTTCTACCTGTCAGCTTCTCAGTCAGCTTCTACCCCCTGCCTCTTCCCCAGAGCTGTGGAGATCTCCAGCCCTTCACCTACCTCCTTCCACTTGGAGCCACTTTATACGCTGTACACGGTGCGTGCTGAATCATCTCCGGCGCAGATTCCGACTTTTGTAAGATGGTTCCCTCTGCTCGCTGCCCCCTGCTCGCTGGAAGTTTGTATCACTCGTCTGTGTGACCATCTGGAGGGTGACAAGGAGGAGACGCTGACGGAATGTGAGGGTACAGCAGCACTCAGCTCTTCTACCAGGTGGTGGATGGAGGAAGTAACTGGGCGGTATGTGGGCGGAGCTCTGGTGTGGTGATGATGCTGGTCAGACGAGGAGCCTGTCACACCGTGAGGATGGAGGTCATGCCCCTGTTTGCCGGACACTTACCGTACCCCGATGTACAGCTTTTCTGATACCTTCCGCATCACGCGCATTCTCAGCAACTGGACTCCGATAGCTGGATGGAGAACGACTCGGTGTCGGTGGAAGACCCCTGTGAGGCCCCTAGTGGCCGGGCTCCCAGCAGCTCTCTCTCTCCGGGCCCCCTGGGCCCCTCATCAGAACAGAAAGGACTTCTCATGCCTCGGCTACAACCGTTCCACGCCGGGCAGATCAGCAACGGCAGCATGGGGCAGCAGATCCTGGTTATTCCCAGTATGGACGACCATGTGCTGGAGGTCAATGTCACATGACAAAGCGCCCTGCTGTAGCGGAAGGGGGGGTGGGAGGAGCCAAACATGTATTATGTATATATTGGGTGTGGGGTCTGGACTGATGGGATCTCCTGAGAAGCTGTTCCTATAGTGCAATATTCCGCCAGACATTGACAATCTCCGCCCTTCTGGCCGCTGTAATGGGCGGAGCTCCGCTTCTCTTGCATGTTCTTATCCGTGGGTCTCTTCCCTCTGATGTCCGGGTTCTGGGTGTCACATGGCGGTGTTACCGATGAGAGAGGACGACGCTGAGCAGTGAGGGGTCCGGGGAATGCTCTCTGCTG
Organism: Rana kukunoris; assembly: GCA_029574335.1. Taxonomy (NCBI): domain Eukaryota; kingdom Metazoa; phylum Chordata; class Amphibia; order Anura; family Ranidae; genus Rana; species Rana kukunoris. The sequence continues at coordinate 270,448 of JAJQKJ010002761.1, read as the reverse complement.
ACCGCTACCATGAGAGCCATGCACAATACTCCATACAGGATTGGTCATCGCCACCGTCTGTGTCGTCTGCATCTCAGGAACTTGCTCCACCCCCTAGCCGAGTGACAGTTCTGAGGTCTGTGATTGGTCAGACACTTGGCCTTGGACTGAAGCCAGGTCCGGCCCATCTCATTCTCTGCACCGTCCGGGTTTAACGAGAATCTGTCATTGCAACCAATCGGGGCACAGTGAAAGCTCCGCCCCGACCCGATGATACTCAGAAGTACCGAGTATTTCCAAGCTCAGTATTGATAAGTATGGGGGAGCCATGTGATCTCCACTACTTCCCGGGATTTCAGCCAATCAGCTGGCCTCAGCACTTTGGGGGAGGGGGGAGACCATTAACACGTGTAAGCTCTGAAAGGGACGGCACAGGGATTAGACCCCGGGCTCTAACAGACATAGGAAGCAATGTGGGGGGGGTGGGCTACAAAGAGGTTCTCTATCAAGGACAACTCCTCTAAGTCACCCTCTCATTAACTCTGTAGTAGAGCCGTGTCCCAGGAGGGCCCCATACAAGTCGGGGGTCTCAGTACATAGGGTGGGGTCCTTCTACAGGGGTAAGGAGCCATGTGGGGGGGGCATTGATGGAGTTGTCCTTAAAAATGATTTGAAAGATGGCGGCGGTCATCTGCTCCACAGGTGGTCTCCTATTCTTGTGGGTCCTATGCAGATCGGCGATGGTATTTGATTGGTTGGATCAGTCCCCGGGGCGCTGTACACACTACTCTGCTTACCTCCTCTGGAGGTTTCCTTGCTGCTATACAAGTGCAGTTCTCCAGTCTTCGGGTCCTTCTCAGAGACGGCGCCGCGGTCGTATGAGGACGGCGGTCTCCTCTATAAATCGGACAGATCAGAGGGGGGGAGGGGTCCGGTTCTCAGAAGGCCGGGCCCCGTTGCCATACGATGGGGTTTTAAGGTAACAGCGGTATTTATTTTTTTGGTATACTGTACCTTGAAGAGGAAGTGGACGCTAGTATTCAGAGTACCCCGAAATAAATGTGTTTTACCACCATGAAAAAAAAAAACTGACTCGCGGCAATAATGAATTGTCGGCTCCCGGCAATTGCAGGAGAATTCATTCATAAAAAACACGAATAAAAAAAGCGTGGGGGTCCCCCCAAATTTAATAACCAGACCCTTTAGGTCTGGTATGGATATTAAGGAGAACCCCGCTGTCAATTTAAAAAAAAATTACGTGGGGTCCCCCCAAAATATCCATAACCAGACCCTTCAGGTCTGGTGTGGAATTTAAAGGGAACTCCACCCCAAATTTAAAAAAAAAATGGCGTGGAGTCCCCCCTAAAATCCACACCAGACCCCTTATCCAAACACGTTGACCTGGCCTGCCGCAGAAAAGAGGGGGGCAGAGCTCGGCCCCCCCTCTCCTGAACCCCACCAGGCCACATGCCCTCAACATTGAGAGGGTGTTTTGGGGTGCCCCCCAAAACACCTTGTCCCCATGTTGGATGAGGACAAGGGTCTCTTCCCCACAACCCTTGCCCGGTGGTTGTGGGGGTCTGCGGGCAGGAGGCTTATCGAAATCTGGAAGACCCCTTTAACAAAGGGGCCCCCCAGATCCCGGGCTCCCCCATGTGTGAAATGGTAATGGGGTACATTGTAACTCTACCATTTTAAAAAAAGTGTCAAGTGTAAAAAAAGACAAGAGCCGATTTTGACAAGTCCTTTATTAGCTTCTTTCTTCTTCTTTTCTTCTTTCATTCGGGTTTCTTCTTCCTTCTTCTTCTTCCTCTGCTTCTGTCTTGGGTCTTCTATTCCCGCATCTTGACCGGAATGTTCTTCCATCTTCTTCTCCTTCCGCTGTCCTTCTCGTCCGCATCTTCTTCTGGTTCTTCTTCGCCGGAGCTGCCGCTTCCAATTGAAATCCCCGCTGTCTGCCGGACCCCGCCCCCCTCTGACGCCACGGGCAAGCTCTTAGGAAAGTCCCTGTGTGGTGCCTGTGCGTCAGAAGGGGGCGTGGTCACATGTCAGAGGGCGGGCAATTCAATTGGAAGCTTGTGCGCGGCTTCTTCTTTGCCGGAGTCGCCGCTTCCAATTGAATTGCCCGCTTTCTGACATGTGACACACCACGCCCCCCTCTGACGCACAGGCACCATGCGGGGACTTTCCTAAGAGCTTGCCCGTGGCGTCAGGAGGGGGGCGGGGTCCGGCAGACAGCGGGGATTTCAATTGGAAGCGGCAGCTCCGGCGCAGAAGAAGATGCGGACGAGAAGGACAGCGGAAGGAGAGGAAGATGGAAGAACATTCCGGGCAAGATGCGGGAATAGAAGACCCAAGACAGAAGCAGAGGAAGAAGAAGAAGAAGATGGAGGAAGAAACCCGAAGGAAAGAAGAAAAAAAAGAAGAAAGAAGCTAATAAAGGACTTGTCAAAAACCGGCTCTTGTCTTTTTTAACCCCTTACATTTTTTTTTGGGTGAAATGGTAGGGGTACAATGTACCCCATTACCATTTCACACAGGGGGGGGGCTGGGATCTGGGGGGCCCCTTTGTTAAAGGGGTCTTCCAGATTTCGATAAGCCTCCTGCCCGCAGACCCCCACAACCACCGGGCAAGGGTTGTGGGGAAGAGACTCTTGTCCTCATCAACATGGGGACAAGGTGTTTTGGGGGGCACCCCAAAACACCCTCCCAATGTTGAGGGCATGTGGCCTGGTGCGGTTCAGGAGAGGGGGGGGCCGCGCTCTGTCCCCCCTCTTTTCTGCGGCCGGCGAGGTCAACGTGCTCGGATAAGGGGTCTGGTGTGGATTTTAGGGGGGACTCCACACCATTTTTTTTTAAATTTGGGGTGGAGTTCCCCTTAAATTCCACACCAGACCTGAAGGGTCTGGTTATGGATATTTGGGGGAACCCCACGCCATTTTTTTTTTTAAATTGACGGCGGGGTTACCCTTAATATCCATACCAGACCTAAAGGGTCTGGTTATTGAATTTGGGGGGACCCCCACGCTTTTTTTTTTGGTGTTTTTTATGAATGAATTCTCCTGCAATTGCCAGGAGCTGACAATTCATTATTGCCGCGAGTCAGTTTTAAACGGCTTTTTTCCTTCAGAATGTCACTTTTCACATGCTGACATTACACCCAGGGCCGCCATCAGGGGGGTACAAGCAGTACACCTGTAAGGGGCCCGGGGGTCCAGAGGTGCCCAGATGCCTGGAGCCCCCCAGGGCCCCAGATGGTAACCCCCCTCTTTTTTTTTTATATATATATTTTTTTTTATTTTTTTTTTTATTATTTTTTATTAAAGGGCCAATTTTTTGTATTTATTTATTTAGCAGTCCGGAGGTCCCCAGGGGCCCCCAGGGCCCCGGGTGGCAACCCCCCATATTTTTTTTTATTAAAGGGCCAATGTTTTTTTTTAGGGGTCTGGAGGTCCCCAGTGGCCCGGAGATCCCCAGGGCTCCAGATGACAACCCCCTTTTTTTTTTAAATACAAAAAATTATATATTTTTATATTTTTTTTAGTTATTTTTTTAACATATATATATATATTTATTTATATATAATATTATTATTATTATTAAAGGGCCCAGAGGGCCCCAGATGACAACCTTTTTGCTTATAAAAATGTTTTAAACATTTTATATTTTCTTTATTTTTTGTAGATATAGATATATTTTTAGTAAAAAGCTCAGAGGTCCACAGGTTGTTTTTTTCTTTTTTTTTTTCTTTAAAGTGTATTTTGTGCGTGAAGTCGAGAGACAGGAGCCAGACTGCAGGAGTTGGGAGTAGGCAGACCCTCCCCCGGAGGCAATCGCTATCCTTCTCCATGCCCCCGGTGGCAATGGCGGGTGTGAGGGGGGCCTCCCACTCACCCCGCTCCATTTGGGAGCCTGACTGGGGCCCAACGGGACAGAGGGACTCCCCCTATGAGGGAGTGAGGGGGTCTAGCCCACCCAGCCAGCCCCGTAGGTCCTTCGTCTCGCTTTAATTTAGGAGACCTCATGGCCAAAGTGCGTGTGTGTTAAACCAATTTCGTGTGCGTGCAAGTGTGGTGTTTTTTTGGGGAGGGGTGGGCATACTAAGCACAGGCGTACCTTGCATAGCACACCCACCGGGAGCCGGGCTGAGACCACCAAACTCAATTCACATGTAGCCGAGACCAGGATCCGAACCCTTGGCTGCAGAGGTGAACGGCTTGTCAGCGCAGTGCCAATCACGTTGATCCACCACAGCTCCCACCCCATGTTATTTTTGTTTAGATATTTTTTTAGTTATTTTTTATTAAAGGGCCCAGAGCTCCCAAGGCAACCCCCTTGTTTTTTTTTTGTTTTTTTTTAAATATATATATATATATATATATATATATACAGTATATATAGTATATATATATATATATATATATATATATATATATATATATTTTTTTTTTTTTTTTTTCATTAAAGGGCCCAGAGGTTTATTTTTATTAACCACTTCAGACCCGTGCTACCGTCGAATGACGGCAACAGCGCGGATCTGAATATCCAACATGCTGTCAAATGACGGCATCTCCTTTGGGCATTTCCAGCGCGCGCTGTAGAGCGCGCTGCGGGGAAGCCCTGTGTTGTCCATGTCCCTTGGACACGGCCAATCACAGATCGCCGTGAACGGCCAATCAGAGTGGCCGTTTGCGATGCGATCTGTGGGCCAATGAGAGATGATCTCATAGATCATCTCTCATTGCCGTTTTACACAGAGACAGCGTACTGTCTCTGGAGAGGAGGAGCCCGATCTGTGTTCCTTCCTACATAGGGACACAGATCGGTCACCCCCCTGTCACCCCCCCCCCTCCCCCCACAGTTAGAACACACCTAGGATACACATTTAACCCCTTCCTCACCCCCTAGTGTTAACCCCTTCAATGCCAGTCACATTTATACTGTAATTAGTGCATATTCATAGCACTGATCGCAGTATAAATGTGAATGGCACCAAAAATGTGTCAAAAGTGTCCGATGTGTCCGCCATAACGTCACAGTACCAATAAAAATCGCAGATCGCCGCCATTTCTAGTAAAAAAAAAATAATAAAAAATAATAATTCTCTCCCCTATTTTGTAAGCGCTATAACTTTTGCGCAAACCAGTCGCTTATTGCGATTTTTTTTTTTTTTTTTTTTACCAAAAATATGTAGAAGAATACGTATCACCCTAAACTGAAGAAAAAAATGTTTTTTTTTTTTTTAATTGGGATATTTATTATTGCAACAAGTAAAAAATATTGTATTTTTCTTCAAAATTGATGCTCTTTTTTGTTTATAGCGCAAAAAATAACAACCGCACAGGCGATCAAATACCACCAAAAGAAAGCTCTACTTGTGGGGAAAAAAGGACTTCAATTTTGTTTGGGAGCCACGTCGCACAACCGCGCAATTGTCAGTTAAAGCGACGCAGTGCCGGAAGCTGAAATTTCACCTGGGCAGGAGGGGGGTGTATGTGCCCAGTAAGCAAGTGGTTAAAGGGCCCAGAGGTCCCCAGATGGCTACCACCCTTTTTTGAATATATATTTTTCTATATTTCTTTTTTTGTAGAGGAACCCCCCGCTTATCAAATGCGGCAGCCCCCCCCTTCTCGAATTCAGGCGGCAGCACCCCCCCCCCCCGTTCTCTGCTCCAGGGGGCCCACGCCTGAAGCTGTGTAATTCCTGATGGCGGCCCTGATTACACTCCCCCCCAGGGTACAAATTTAAAGGAATTTTTAACTTTTATTGTTGCACTTTAACCACTTCCATACCGCGCCTATTCTGGCACTTCTCTCCTTCATGTAACAATTATATTTTCTTCCTTGAAAATTACTCAGGAGCCCCAAACATTATATATATTTTATTAACAAACACCCTATTGAATAAAGTGGCGGGCATTTTTTCGAACAAATTTCCAACGGTATTTGCGCAAAAATTTTTCACATAATTTTATTGAGAGGCTTAAGAAAATATAACCATGCCAATAGACCAGGATCCAGCGTTGCTAATATGTATGAATGTGTGTTAGGAACCCCCACAAACACCACCCAATGTTAAATCAACAATTTTCTTGTTTGTTTTGGGGATGCCTGCACCCCTGATATGGTAAAGACTCCTCACAAATGTTGTCACTTTCTACTTAATTCATTCACTTCCTGCCACATAGTCAAACAGGAAGTGAGGGAAAAACCTGAGTAATGTTTTGTTGGGGACACACAGATCAATCTAAATAGTTTCCCATTTTGGAAATTGCATTTTGCTGTGTACACCCCAAATTAGTAGGGATCTTGGACTTTTGGGGTCCATTTACTAAAGGCAAATCCACTTTGCACTACAAGTGGACAAGCAAGGAAGAAAAATAAAAACTTGGCGGGATTGGAAGTTAAAACCATCAGTGCTTCCCTTCTGATTTTCATTGCCTATGCTTCTACTGCAGAGCGGCTTTGCCTTTACTAAACCCCAAAGTAACAAATCATTTGGGGTGTACACAGCAGTGCAATTTGCTTAATGGGGACACTAGTTAGATTGACCTGTGTCCTGAAGAAAAGACCATTGGTAGGTGATGTAACTAAAAAAAACATGCAACAACCAACTATAAGTATCTATCTACTGTAACTTGTAATACCTATATATAAGCTATTGCATCTGTATTAACATGCATGAGTCCTGTATCTGCTACTGTATATCAGGCCGAAGTGTGCTCTAGGCCTGAGGCTAATCGTTAGTCAATGAGACAGACACCTTTGAAATTAAACAGTTATATTTATTCTAACAAAAAGCATCCATTGTATAGTAAACAAAGCTGTAGCATAGAATTCCTATTGCACAATATACAATCACTAACAAATTGCCTATGGCCTATTACAATATGGGCAAATAAGATAGAAAGATACTCAAGTTCGGTCCCTCCTGACTGGCTCCTGATGGGTTAAGAGAGAGCTTAGGCCTTGGCCTTGACCACATGGCGAAGGCCAAAATACCGGCCAGGCTTCCATGCGGCCTAGTCCATGTGGTCTCAGCATAGGCCTTCAGATGATAGGTTCACTCCAGCATTTAAGCGAATAGAGAGAGGAAAGTTCTCTTCCAAACTCCTTTTACCAAACCTCACTCATTAAACATTCGCAACGCCTCCCATGTTGCCTGCCCATCTGATGTTCAACCAATCGTTGCATTTCATGACTCCCATCCTTGTTCATTCCCTACCTAGCCACTGGGATTCCTTTGATCCTTGTAAGCATGTTTACCTAATCAAAGTCCTTTGTCTGTGGAGACTGCCTAACAGATGTTTTTGTTTCCTGGACCCATTGAAGTTAGTGTAAGGAGTGTAAGAGATTGCACACCTGTGGGGGTCAAAATTCAGACATTCATGTTATTTCCAACATATTCCGCTTTGCGCCTAATAAGGCGCACATAATGCTTCTTTAGACATGGCTCCCCTCGAACAGTACATATGGTCTGAACAGTCCTCCACTGTTTCAATGTGCATTCTTCAACATGCGCCTCAGAGACAGCTCCTATGGAATAGCCCACAGTGGTTTTACCGTGTTGCGCCTCTTTACCATTGGCTTCAGAACCGGCTCCAATGAAACAGTCCATAACTGACTTCCAACATGTGTCTCAGAATCAATACCTCTGGAACAGTCATCAACTGTCTACCTTCCAACATGTGCTTCAGAAACAGCTCTTTGGGACAGTCCATAATGCTTTTAAAGTGCTGTGCTTCCCAACACGTGCCGCTTTGCTACTGGGTGACGCATCAACTTCCGTGACAGCCTCCAGGTCACCATTCGGTGTCTTCTTTGTTTCTTTCTGACATCTTCATGCAGGGGCGCAGTATAGGCAGGGCAAGGGGGTGTCCATTCGCTCATCATTCATCAGCACACACTCAGAGCAGAATATTAACCATCTTTCAGCTACAGAGCCCAGAGGAGCGTCTTTCTTGCCCATCTTATTGGCCCAAAACACACCGTTATCACCTTACACCATAATATACATATATACATATGACCCATCAAATCGCGTATCCCGCTCCCAACCTCCTAAAACTCTTTACTGTAAATACGGGTCAGGATTATGCAGGCTTGACAAGTGGTTTTTCAGACTGCAACTTGGCCTGTCTGTGGTACCTCGGGGATCTAAATTGGCAGCAAAGTCTCTAATTTGTATTAAGAGAAATTTCCATCAATTTGTCCCTCAACTTCCAAAGGTAAGCAGGAGAGCTTCCTATATAAGTTTTGAGTCTAACACACATATAAATCTCAAACAATGATAAAAATAAATAAAAAACCCACAGAATTCCATCCCTGTGATTCGACTTCAGTGACTATGCCCTGCACCTCTACCTACTGTTAGGTTCAAGAAATACCCTTGTTTCATGACTGACGTTACATTGGTATCCTTTAGGACAAGGACAAATTTGTCTACGCCCTAAATAATAACCAGGTGCTTCCTTCCCAGCACTGATCTCTCCATCCAGAACACAGAGTACTGTGTATTGACATGGTATGCAGAGGAGATCGTGGTCATGCTTTCGATAGAGGGAAATATAAACCTGCCCCCAGCTCCGTACTCCCTGACCCCATGTGGGTCATTTGGCCACAGATGCAACAAGATAGAATCCCCAGTCAGTAAGCCCCTTGACGCCACAAAATATACAAACCGAGTCTGCACTTCTGTAAGTGGATTATACAGCACACCCTTTTACAATCCAAACCAGTACAGCCCATCCAGGCATTCGACTACCACTTTGGATTAGTGTAAAAGGCACGTATTTTGCAAAGTCTTACCGAGCAGTGATGCTAACTCATCAGGCCACTGCCCCTCATAGAGAGACTGTACAATCAGCTTGATGGTGGTCCATAATTCCGCCTACCACTGCGTGCACGCCAGAGCCAATGACATATACCTGTCCTATACCATCTCACACTCTCTACCACCTCTCATGCTGGTTGACAAAATCTCGAGCCACGTTACACTGGGTCCTATTCCTCCAATATAGTGCTGAATACATCCCTCCTCTTCTGGTTACTCCTCAGAGATACATGCCCTGAACCTCACTCTGTGTCCACACATCTTTGGGAGCAAGCCACTAATATGCCGTACTTGATTCAGGGTATATTCAGCACATATAGGGCCAGATTCAGGTAGAGTTGCGCTGGAGTATTTCGATACGCGCCGCGTAACTGTCAAGATGCGCCGTTGTATCTCCGCGGCCGTACCCACCAAACTAGATGCGACAGAAAACTGGCTTTTCCCGACCGGCTTAACTTTCCGACGCCAGAGTATCGTCAGCGCATAGTTTCGCTTGGCGCATCAGTCGCGCCAATTGATTTCCCCTGCAAATATGCAAATGAGGGAGATTTCCCAATTCTCGAACGGATTAGCACCATACGCTGGCTACATGCGCCGCGCATATGTCGTCCGTCCGTCGCAAAGTTATTTCTACAAATAGCTGCTTTATCTTTACTCCAGACGGCCACAGGTCAGCAGGAGAGCAGCTACAGCAGCGTTACCGACGATAAGAGCTAGCTGAGCACCCCCACTTGCAGGACAACACCTCTGTCCCTGCTTGTCTGTCAACTTTTACAGCCATGGAGGAAGACATCATAGGTCTCCATAGCCGAGATGACGGCTGACAGCTCCTGGCCTTTAAAGTTCAGCTTTCTCCTGTGTTTGCGGGGAACGGGAGCAGCCATCTCAGAACAAAAGTAACTTCACTGCGGGGAGGGGGAACAGGATATACTTTAGTGCTGGAATGGCGCATCTACGGGCGCATTTAAACGTCCAACGGAACACATTGCGCTGTCGTTTCCAAGGAAGTGGTGCCGACAGAAGTTGTGAGCATGCGCACTGGGATGCATTGACAGTCGACGCATGCGCAGTACGTTCGCCGCGGGATCGCGCCTAGTTTTAATAATACACGCCCCGTACCCGCCCAATTTGAATAACGCCGGCTCATTTTCGATACGCTGCCGCAACTTTAGGAGCAAGTGCTCCATGAATAACAGCACTTGCTCCTAAAATTTCGCCAGAGTAACGTAAATGAGAAACGTTACTCCAGATTAAAGATGCGCCCATCTACCTGAATCTGGCCCATAGGGTAGGATTCTATCAACCATTGTGAGATGTTGAAGCGCCATGTGATGACGGCATACTGTACCCTGGTAGCCAGCGTTTCACAAGTGCCAGCCCCCTAGGTACCTGCACCATATTCAGTTATGTCAATACATTTGAACAAAAAAACATTTCCTTGTTTCATTTCCTCCTCCCATAATAAAAAACATATTTTACATCTCTTGTTCTGAAGGATTGGATACGTTATATTCCTTCCCCAACCTCCAACTCATTGCATTTGTATTCATAGTCCGTTTGCATCCATAAATGACAGGAGAGACTTTGGCAAAATGTTTCACGCGTCTCGTTGTTGGGCAAAGTCTTTCAGATTCAGTATTAGTGCAAAAATTGTCCTTAAGAAAAAGAAACCTTATATTTCAGGTATTAATCTGAATCTTTTCTCTCCTGATCATTTATCAGAACAAATTTTCGGTGCGGTATGGCACAGACGAACTGCCAACCAGATTCTTCATCTCTGTTCCAGAATCCTCTCCAATTTCGCTCCACCAAGATTCTGGAAATAAAGAACAAGAGCAGAATCAAATTCTTATCGATAATATCTCATAACACAGGAATTTAGCATTCCTGACTTCTAAACAAATTATCAAAACACCATGATTCCTCTAGGATGAACCCATTCTAAAATGGATCCCCATAGTACAAGCAAAAATATAAAATATAAAAAAAAATGAATGTGACCGTCGCTTCTCAAAAATTCCAAATTTTAAGCAATAAAAAAAACAATGCATTATCTGTACTTTAAGATTAATGCACACATGCAATACTCTCACTTTCATGTGGACAAATGACAAAATATTGGAATTCTTTCCACCTGAATGAAAAGAAAAGCCAACAAAAGAAAAACAAAACGCAATTCCCGCAGCTAAAAATGGCTTCCTACTGTAGCCAGCTGCTAATTGAGGACATAATTCAACGACCACCAAGTCAGTTGCTAATGATTCTTTTCAGGTGTACTAACAATAAAAAAAAATCCTCCTGAACAAAAATTAAAAAAAAAAAAAAAAAAATTAAAACATTTATAATAAAAAACGTGTAAAAAATGAAATAAAAAAAATAATAATAAAAAAAATGAAAATTAATAAAAAATTATAATAATAAAAAAAAATGAAAATTACTAAAATAATAAGAAAAATTAAAAAAAAATGAAAAATGAAAAATTTATAAAAAAAAATTGAAAAATGAAAATTATTAAAAAAATAATAATAAAAAAAATGTGAATAATAAAAAATTACATGAGAGAGGGAGAATTTTTTTTTTACAAAACAACAAAAAAATAAAAAAAATAATCAAAGGTTAGATTAAAAAAATTCAAATAAGAGGCTTATCCTCGAAAATATACATATATCAAGGTCCTCTATAATTTTCCAAACATGACCGTTAAATCTCTAACTCTAACATCTAAATCCTTATTCATCGCAAAGAAACGTTAACCCAAAAATTCTCACCATCCCTGCAACTCTTTAAGGGCTGCTACCACTGTTTCCTCCCCTTGCTATACTTGAATGAACATGTGGCTCCTCCCCCTTTTTATGATAGTGCTCAGGCAGAAGCGGAGAAGCCCGAGGGGGAGCGACACCCCCGTTGTTCTCCACTGTTTTCGGCCGCCCCCCCCCCCCCGGATGCACAAAAAGCTTACTTTGGGGTGGGGGCTTGGCCGAACATGGCAGACAGCATTGGTGGGTGTTCCCCCCCCCCCGGCGGAAGGCGGCGGCGAACACTGGTGCGATGCTGGAGCCCACTGGCAAAAAACGGCTAGAAGACCGAGGAGTGGCGACGCCCCCGCCATTTTCCGCCGGACCCCCCGGATGTAAGAGAGCTTATTTTTGGGGTGGGGGCCCGGCCGAACATGGCGGAGAGCATCGGTGGGTGTCTCTCCCCCCCGGCGAAGCCCGGGGGGGGTAGGTGTACCCCCCGGGGGAAGACAGCCATCAGCCCGCGGGAGGCAGGAGCCCACTGCAGAAGGCGGCGGTGAAGACCGAGGAGGGGCTCCGCCCCCCGTTGTTCCCCGCCGTTTTCGCCGGCCCCCCCGAATGTAAAAGAGCTTAATTTTGGGGTGGGGGCCCGGCCGAACATGGCGGAGAGCATCGGTGGGTGTTTCCCCCCCGGCGGAAGGTGGCGGCGAAGAACGGGTCCGGGGCTGGAGCCCCCCGGCAGAAAACGGCTAGAAGACCGAGGAGGGGCTCCGCCCCCCGTTGTTCTCCGCTGTTTTCGGCCGCCCCCCCCCCGGATGTAAAAGAGCTTAATTTAGGGTGGGGGCCCGGCCGAACATGGCGGAGAGCATCGGTGGGTGTTTCCCCCCCCGGCGGAAGGTGGCGGCGAAGAACGGGTCCGGGGCTGGAGCCCCCCGGCAGAAAACGGCTAGAAGACCGAGGAGGGGCTCCGCCCCCCCCCCCCCGGATGTAAAAGAGCTTAATTTAGGGTGGGGGCCCGGCCGAACATGGAGGAGAGCATCGGTGGGTGTCGCCCCCCCCGGCAGAAAACGGCGAAGCCTGGGGCCCAATGGGCTGGTGGTGGGAGGTCCCGGCAGAAGACCCCCGGAGCTGACTAATAAATTATTTTATTCTGTGTGGTTTATTTGTGTTTACACTTTTACACCCGATGAATGGGCAGGTGTACGATGTACCCCATACTCATTCACATAGGGTGGGGGGCCAGAATCTGGGGGCCCCCTTATTAGAGGGTGCTCTCAGATTCTGATAAGCCCCCCGCCCACATACCCTGACAACCAACGGCCAGGGTTGTCGGGAAGAGGCTCTTGTCCCTATCGACATGGGGACAAGAGTGCTTTGGGGTGGGGGGGCAGCGGTCCGGTACGGCTCAGGAGGGGGGGGGCGCTCGCTCGTCCCCACCCCCATTCCTGTCCGGCCAGACTGCATGCCTGGGATGAGGCTTGGTATGGATCTGGGGGGGAACCCCACGCCGTTTTTGGCTTGGGTTAACCCCTCACGTTCCGGACCAACCCGAAGAGCCTATTGTACCCCGCAGAGTTCCCCTTCAGTGTCAGCGCAGCCCGAGAACAGCTCGAAGATTGCCGTGCGCCATTTCACGCAGCGCAAACACTGCTACGCCGCAAGGAATTTACCAAGAATTTCTCGGCGTACTGACGCGGCGCACGCCATTCCCCGAAATGTCCCTCTGCGCATGCCCAGTATGCAAATGAACCTTCCGAGGTTCTGGCATACATTGCAAGCGCACGGGGATCGCTTCTCAAAAGTCACTTTTGCTTTCAATTCGGCCCGTCACACACGTTCAAACACATGTCACTACAATTCCCCTGCATCACCCCCTCCCTCCCCTCATAAACTCCCGTCCAAATTCCCGATGTTTACATTACTAAATGCCGTACGCCAGCTCTGGGCGCATTAGGCAGTTTAGTAAATGAGGAAATACACTGCACTGGCAGTGTATCTCTTTTGTAAATGTCAAAAACACATTTACTCCTGCTTGTGCACCATGAGTCATGGCGCACATGCTTGGTAAATCAGCCACTTTGTGTCCAATAGTCGATGGTTTCAAAGAAACAAATACTAAAACCTTTTTGGGAGACTATGAGGCAAAGATAGCCATACAACTAGCCATAAACATAATTTCAAAAGTGATTGTAGCTGCTAGACAAGAAATGTTGTCTAGTTCAGTTAATGGTGTGTACGATAGCAGTTGTCAAGTTATTGGTGAGAATAGGGATGTGCGAACAAGAGTAAGCAGTTGGTTCAAGAAAGTGACGAGGATTCAGTTTCTGCAAACCTTACATTGGGTTTAATAGATTTTCACCATACTTGTGAGTCTGAACTATCACCAAGTAAGAAACTTGGAAATACAGAATTGACAAATAATGATTTCCGTCTAGAGCACCAAAGGGAAGAAAAACTGCCTAGTACATCGGTTTATCAGAGGTCTTAAGCGTCAGACTTTAGTCCAGTTCATAGAAGAACACATTTTTTTGAGTGTCACCATGCCTTGGAGGATTCCAGTCTTAGTGTGTTTACATCTGAAGAAGGCATCCACATGGATGATCCATTGCAGAGCACAGTGTTATCAGCTCTTGGTATTGGTTATGACTCGCTGAGTTCTTCAGGGATTGAGCTATTGAGGGAAACCTTTGTGTCCATTGAAAAACCAATTAAGGTTTTGCATGGTTTACAACTGAAAATTAGTATATTACAGAGCAAGGAACACCCTCTTATGTACCTCAGCTGAAATTTGAAGACCAATAGGAGAATAAATAGGTGGTTCCTGGCCCTTCAGGAATCTAGTTTTGAGGTAAGGCATCGCCCCGGTGTTAAAATGGGGAATGCAGATGGTTTGTCCCGAGTGCATGCGTGCCTGGCAACCTGTATCCCAACCCTAGGGTTGAAACAAGAGGGGGGGGGGGGTATGTGACAGGAAGTCAGGTAAATCTGTGTGTTGTCACAGACGGGAGATATATTTCTGCCTTGTTTAGACAATACAGCAATTACTATTAGGCGTCGGCTGCAGAGATGGCCAGAGAGGTTTGGGGCGTTAGAAGCCTTCAGCTGTTCAAAATGAAGCAATTAAAGCCCCTATAAAGATAGCCTAAGGATGACGACTGATTGCTGCATCCTGAGGCTGCGTGAGTGAAGGAGCAGTCACAAACAGTACTGAAGAGGTGAGGTGCTGATGGATATTTCTGTGTGAGAAATATCAAAGAGACTTTTTGTTTTCTGCTGTAGGACCAGCAGTGTCTGCCCAGCAGTAGGCTGTACCAGACTCCATAGGTAGGTTCCTGTGTTGGGAAGGTAGACGCCCCAAGTAACAAGGGTTTATTTTATGTTTTGTTTTGGTTATGCTGTTTTGATGCTTGCACGTGTATCCAGCAATATGGAAAAATAAACCATATCATTTGTTTTCAATCATCCTCTACTGCCTTTTTGTACAGTTCAGCGTGTAGTGAACCCATCCAGGGAGTCACACACACCCGCTACCGAGTTAATCCCTCACAATAAATAACATTTCTTATAACTCAATCTATATAAAGATATATATATATATATATATATATATATATATATATATATATATATATATATATACTGTGTATATATATATATATATATATATATATATATATATATATATATATATATACACACACACACATTTTTTAATACTATCGCCATTACTAGGATTTATATAGCAACAACTCTTTAGGCAACGCTTTACAACTATTACAATACAATTGAATACAAAAGGAATCAGAGGGCCCTGCTCGTTACAGCTTACAATCTAAGAATTTATATATATATCTAACATCTGGATTATAAATATATATACAGTATGTAAGACCCCGTTAGGGGGTTGGTGTCTTTTTCTAGTTTCCTTTTGCCCAATGGGCACTGGGTACTGGTTGCTTAATGCAGCATGAACCCAAAATATAGCTTTCTTGAAAGGTGTATCGGATTATTTAATTCATTTATTGTACTATTTAAGGCTGTTTGTTTTGTATTATGGAATTGTTTAAAAATGTATTACAATGTTTTTCCGTTGATCTTATGTACTGTTATTGAGTGTCTTTGGTGTCTCCGGGCCATCCAGCTGGGTTTTTGGCTGTGTGTGGTCTGTCGGCCATGTCCCCTAATGTTGAATCTTCTTTGCCCCCGCTGGGGTGCCGTGAGAGGGGTGGTCCATTGCCATTGCTACCAATGCCATCAGTGTGTAGCGCATCACCCCTTTCCTTTCTCAACGCTTGGCATTATGAGACCTGTAGTTTTAGTATCTGCTGGGATTGATGAGCATGCGCATTTGCGCCCATCTGCCTGCCCCGCTGCCGGTGACGTCAGATGCCGGGCGTGTCAGAAGGACGCTATAAATACCTGCTCTCGCAGCTATGCAATGCAGAGAGCAGAGGGACATCTGTGTGACGGGTCTTAGCAATTTATCTGGTACGTTTTTTTATCGCTATGTGTAGACGGACTTGTCATTTCAGCATATTTCAGCATCAACTTTATTCACAAACCCTTTCTTCTTTTTCTGAATGGTAATTGGCCCCTCTGTCTTTGAAAAATGATTTGAACTAACTGATATGTCCTTATCAATAACCAATGTAGTGAGACAAATGTCTGCATAGTATCTTCAATACTATAGAGGCCTATCAGCAATTAACCTTTTAGTAGGCTTTTTCAAGGTTTAATACTGCTTTATGTTAAAAGATAATTTCTTTCATTCGATAGCTTGCTTTCTCTACTTTTTTCTGGTTTGCCCCTTGGAGAGGAGAGTGGCGTACATCTAAAGGTTTCTTTCTGTTTATTCTGCCTATATAGGGCCAGATTCAGAAAGACTTGCGCTGGAGTATATCGATATGCGCCGCGTAAGTGTAAAGATGGGCCGTAGTATCTATGTGCCGTACCCACCAAACTAGATGCGACAGAAAACGGGCTTTCTCCAACCAGCTTAACTTTCCTACGCCAGAGTATTGTAATCGCATTTTTTCGCTTGGCGCATGAGTCGCGCCTATTGATTTCCCATTCAAATATGCAAATGAGGGAGATATGCTGATTCGCGAACGGATTAGCACCAGACGCTGGCTACGCGCGCTGTGGATCATTCCAGCGTACAAGTGGAGTGGTGGCTGGAATGTCACAGTCCACCATGAGCAGATGTGTGCACCAGGTTGTCCCTGCAATTCTCAGACGCATGTCCCACCACATCATCAGACCCAACACTGAGGACCTGCGGCTGAAGGCAATGACAGATTTCTACAGCATTGCCGGATTCCCACGCACCATGGGGGCCATTGATTGCACACATGTGGCACTCCAGCCCCCCAGTGCCACAGAGCACATATACCGCAATCGGAAGCATTGGCATTCCATCAACGTACAGGTGATAGCCGATGCCCAACGCCTCATATGGCACGTCCGTGCCAAACACCCCGGATCCAGCCATGACAGCTACATATACAATCAGAACCCCATCCCAACGGAATTCAAACAGAACGTGTATGGGGACAGCTGGCTGCTTGGTGAGTGACATGGGTGGCAGGCATGACTGCCCCCCCCCCCCCATGATGCACACATCACAAGGGTTCACATGCATGACTAACATCCTCCTGTCTTTTCCCTTACAGGTGACTCTGCATATGCACTGGGACCCCATCTCATGACTCCTTTCCGGAACCCCCAAACCCCAGGAGAGAGAAGATACAATGCGGCACATATCCAAACTCGTGCAGGGGTGGAGCAAACATTTGGGCTCCTGAGTACACGATCAAACCAATATGTCCCCAGCAGACAGATTTGTTCAAATCGGTCTGTCCGACCGATTTGAACAAATGTGTCTGCTCGTGTGTATGGGGCCTCAGGATCCCAAGCAGTACAGCTGTTCAGTGGGGAGTCCATCTGAGGAGCGCCAATGAGAGGCTGGCGGTCCAAAAGGATTTCGACAAACCACTAGGGATCAAGGTAGCCAGACACTGAAGGATTGATCACCTGTCAGTCGGTACCTGGGCGACGTTAAGAAGGAGATCCAGGCGTAATTTACCTGAGGAGGATTGCCTCCGTAACTGCAATCAGAGGGCCCGTGGCAGAGGTGTCTCCCTGACATTCACCAAGGAGGGTCTGTGGCAGAGACTTTTCCTCAAAGGTTCGAGCGATACTCTGGCTGCCAGGTCAGTGAGAGAGGCCTATCCAGGTGTGCTATTCCCACTCAAGCAGGAGTGGCGCAGAGAAGTGCTACACTTGGGAGCAGGACTGTTTCACTATTACTACGCCTGAATCTGCTGTTCTCCTTTTCCTTCTTCAACTTTACTTTCCTCACCACAAGTTTATTTGTTTTTACCCGGCTGGGTAATAAAGAGCACAGAAAAGACATTTGTTGTGGACATTTCTTTTACTATTGCTATATGCACCATTCACCTCTAGGAATTCGGAAGAGCCACAAGGTAAATGTGCCACCCAAAATAAACCAGCAGCCCCTTCAGGGGTAATGTTACATGTCGTCAGGGCAAGATTCCTGACAAGGCCACGGAGGCAAGGCCTCAGGGAGGCAATTGGTGCAGGGGCGGTGTGCACTGTGGTGGTTGAGTCAGCTGGTGGCTCAGCGTGCAAGTGACTGTGCAGAAGGCACAGTGGGTGAGCCGCTGAGCTGCCTGTCCGCGAGTGGAGGCGGCTTGGCGGGTGGGTGAGAGAGACAGGAAGCTGCCAGCTGGGAGGCTCGTGGGTGAACTGGTCAATCAGCGGGTGGTGGAGCAGAGAGATGACATCATCTCTCACCACCCAGCGCTTGCCCTGCATCCCGGCAATTCTGCCCTCACTCACTGTGCAGGCAGCAGAGAGATTACATCATCTCTCGTTGATGCCCCAGTTGAAGTCCCTCTAGGACAAAACGGCATCTTGGTTTCTACCACTTCTCATATTGCCCTTTTAATAATTGTGATCACTTTTTATGTAATTTGTGGTTTTATTACAATAAAACCTTGAAATATTTTTTTGACCTGCACCATTGGGGCTGCGTTTTTCTTTCTCTTCCCCACATGTTATCTGGAGCCTTCCATTGCTGCTTTATCCCACCCTTCTAGGGGTTATACCCCAGTCCACTCTTCTTTCCCATTTGTAACGGAACTATGTATTCTGCCTGTACATCTATAATAATCATGCAGTGGGACATACAAGGAACCGAAGGACGTGTTACAATAGGATGAATGATATCTGGGACTACCTGAGATATGGATTATCCACATTATATTCTGTGATATCTGGAGGGCTGTTGTGGGTTTGTTAGTTCTGAGTTTAGAAGGTTAATTGTAGAGTGACTCTTTCACTGCTGAATTCTAATTGTCTCTTCTCTCTTTTGTGTATTGTATTACAAATTAGTAGTCTCCTGTCTGTGTATTGAATTAGCATGTCATTTGTGTTCAGAAGAACTTGTCAGGCTTTGCGGTGCCGAAATGCTTATCCACTGATGGGATTATCTGTGATTGAAGTCTATTAAGAAAGAAATGTGGTTTCTTTTAGCCTGATGCCAGTGTGTCTAACTTGGGGCCCCCCTGTGGAGGGAGGGGGCGGAGACTTTCATTGTTCCTTGAGCACTCACCAGTTTGTAACTAAGATATAAAAACCAAGAAATGTACCATTAAAGTTGAGTTACTTGACCCTTCCAAACGTAGCCGCGTCTCGTTCTTAGGAGGGAATGCGAGGGGATATTCCTTCTGTTTCTTAAAACTGGACCTGGCTCTCGTGGATGAGCTTATACTGTACTTACTTGCATAGCAACTTACCAGGGAAAAGGACGTCGCCAACGGCTCATACCCTCTCCCTACTTGGGTAGCCGTTACATTGGTTGGCAGCGGTGGGATGGTCCTTTTATCCAAGGAGCAAGTTCTGAATGGAGTCTCAGTATGCCAGGCTGAAAAGAACCACACTAAAAGATTTATTGGAGAGTCGTGGTAGGAGAGCCATTAACAGACCACGGAGGGAGCTGATAGCGGATTTACTGGAGCTGGACCAAATGGATGGATCCATGGAAGGAGCGGAGCCTCTAGCACCTGTCAGCGAGGAAGATGTAATTACGGATATTGTACAGCAGAGATTATCTTTGTATCCAGAAATGTCCACGGAACTAATAAACCAGCTGTTCCGGGAAGCAAGAGAGGAGATTCAAACCAAGAGGGGACAAGAACTGGAACTGGTAAGAGCTAGACAGCCCATTACACACGCAGCTCCTACTTCCCCACCCGCTGCAACAGGAAAGAAAATACCGTTCACTGCATTTAAAGCTTTTGTAGAAAGTGAGGAGGAAATAGATGGATATTTGGCGGATTTTGAGAGACAGTGCTCACTGCACCAGGTACCACCAGACCAATGGGTCACTATTTTGTCTGGGAAATTGTCGGGCAAAGCCAATGAAGCTTTTATGGCTCTTGCTCCAGAGGATATTTTACAATATCAGCAAGTGAAAAATGCGCTGTTAACCCGATATGCCGTAACTCCAGAAACCTACCGCCGTCGCTTCCGGGAATCCAAGAAGAAGTCTGTGGACTCCCACATGGAATGGGCCAACCAGTTACAAAGGGTGGCATCCCATTGGGTCCAAGGGTGCAAGGCCAACACCGGGGAGGAAGTATTGCAGCTATTCCTAATGGAACATTTCTTCCAAGACCTGGCCGTAGACATACAGGACTGGGTACGAGATCGCCGTCCCGCTAACTTAAACAAGGCGGCGCGGCTAGCAGATGAGTACGCGGAAACAAGGAAAGTAAGCCAGGGAACTACACGGCTGGCTCATAAGGTAGAACCGCGTACTCCAACCGGCATCCCACGCCCAGAGTTTCGGGCTCCAGTCCCCTCAGGACCACCACGTCCTCAGGGGCCTAACAACTACCCCCGGGATTCATCTAGGGTGACGTGCCATCACTGCAGCAACACGGGACATATTGCTCGTTTTTGTCCTTTGAGAGCTACAAATAACAACTGGAGATGCCCAACACCCAACACAGAGGTCACTCCATCACGGCCCGCTGTGGCCCACTGCCTAGAGACCGAGGTGGGCCCTGAGGAATGCCTGAGAAATTCTGTATGAGGCAGACCCAATACAAGCGGCCTCTCCAGATAACCGTCAGCATCACCGTCAGGAGGTACGGGTGAATGGACAAGTAGCCCAAGGCCTAAGAGATACCGGGGCTACTATCACTCTGATTCAAAAACATCTGGTAAAGCCAGAGAATGTGTCAACTCGCACATTCGCCGTCCAGGTCGCAGGGGGTGCTGTATTCCGCCTACCCACCGCCCAGGTGCACTTAGACTGGGGAGTCGGGTGTGAGAAACAATGACCAGAACCCGCTAAGGTTGAGGCTGTAGCCAATTGGCCAACCCCTCACACTAAGACCCAGGTACTGGCATTTTTAGGGACAGCAGGGTATTACAGAAAGTTTGGTCCTGACTATAGTACCATTGCTAAACCATTGACAGATTTGACAAAAAAAAATTTGCCTAGAGTAGTCCTGTGGTCTCCCGCCTGTGAAACAGCATTCCAAACCTTAAAGCAAGCATTGATCAACGCACCTGTTCTATCTGCCCCGTCCCTAACCAAAGATTTGTCGTTCATACAGATGCGTCCATGTACGGACTGGGGGCAGTTCTAAGCCAGATCGGAGAGGATGGAGGAGAACACCCTGTCGCGTACCTGAGTAGAAAATTATTACCCAGAGAAGTCAGCTACGCGGCAGTGGAAAAGGAATGTTTAGCCCTGGTTTGGGCTTTAAAGAAGCTCACACCCTACCTGTATGGGCAGGAATTCACCCTGATCATGGACCATAACCCACTAGTATGGCTGAACCGGGTAGCTGGGGATAATGAACGCTTGCTAAGATGGAGCTTGGCCCTACAACCCTACAATTTTTCTATCCAATACCGACCTGGCAGATTCAATGGGAATGCCGATGGACTGTCCAGGCAAATGGAACTTTTACCCTAACAGCAGACCGGACATCCCCAAGTTGACCCAAAAAAGATCAATCCGGGTCTGTCGGTGTGTTCCACAAAAAGGGGAGCAGTGTAACGGAACTATGTATTCTGCCTGTACATCTATAATAATCATGCAGTGGGACATACAAGGAACGAAGGACGTGTTACAATAGGATGAATGATATTTGGGACTACCTGAGATATGGATTATCCACATTATATTCTGTGATATCTGGAGGGCTGTTGTGGGTTTGTTAGTTCTGAGTTTAGAAGGTTAATTGTAGAGTGACTCTTTCACTGCTGAATTCTAAATGTCTCTTCTCTCTTTTGTGTATTGTATTACAAATTAGTAGTCTCCTGTCTGTGTATTGAATTAGCATGTCATTTGTGTTCAGAAGAACTTGTCAGGCTTTGCGGTGCCGAAATGCTTATCCACTGATGGGATTATCTGTGATTGAAGTCTATTAAGAAAGAAATGTGGTTTCTTTTAGCCTGATGCCAGTGTGTCTAACTTGGGGCCCCCCTGTGGAGGGAGGGGGCGGAGACTTTCATTGTTCCTTGAGCACTCACCAGTTTGTAACTAAGATATAAAAACCAAGAAATGTACCATTAAAGTTGAGTTCCTTCCAAACGTAGCCGCGTCTCGTTCTTAGGAGGGAATGCGAGGGGATATTTCTTCTGTTTCTTACAACTGGACCTGACTCTCCCTCTGGCTCTCGTGGATGAGCTTATACTGGACTTACTTGCATAGCAACTTGCCACGGAAAAGGACGTCGCCAACGGCTCATACCCTCTCCCTACTTGGGTAGCCGTTACACCATTAATTTGGGTCTGGATACTTTGGACTATTTGGGACATCACTCCAGGATGTCTTGCACCTATGGCCCTCCACTGAAGATCCACTCCACTCTTCTATCCAGTTCGAGGAAGCCGTGCTGATTGTGCCCTGAGAGTTTTCCATGCCTGATTGATCTGCTGTCGTCGACAGACAGATCCACGTTTTCTGGTAAGCGTATATACCGTATTTTTCACACCATAAGACGCACCTAACCATAAGACGCACCTAGGTTTTGGAGGAGGAAAACAAGAAAAAAAAATTCAGAACCAAATGGTGTACCAAAATATTTACCAGTGCCCATGAAATGCAGCCTGACCTGTGCCATTAATGCAGCCTGAACATTGCCATTAATGAATAATGAATTGCAATTTAATTTATTTAAAAACAGTGCACTTTGCTGCAAAGGTAGTCACTGGCTGCCTGCAGGAAGAGAAATTACAAGTCATTGATCAGTGTACAGCTCTGCACAGCACAGGGAAATGCATTGTTTCAAATGATTTCAAGGTAGAACTGTGCTGAAAAAGGTTGGAAACATGCACAAAGAAGGAAGGAGAGATTGTCCCTGAATATGTGCTCCTGGAAATGAGACAACTTCATTATCCCTGCAAAGGCTGATTTTCTAAAAGATGTTCTTTATGCTGAGCTGGGGTTAGGAAGAGAGAGAGAATAGAGGGGGTTGGTGAGAAGTGCATACACTCACTGTCTCCTGGGTGCTCTCTGGCTCATTCATTAGTATATCCATGTTTGTCTGCTTCTTTTTACTCTTGCCACCCACCTCCTTCACAGACAGAACACACAAGCAAGGAGGGAGGGGCAAGAGAAGGGATGTGTGAAGCTGCTCAGTCGGGACAGGCTGCAGGCTTGCTGGAGGTGGAGTTGGATGGAGCAGTGTGCTGATTGGATCCTCTCCATGTAGGACAGCTACACTTCACGAGCCATCAGCTGCACTGTCTTGCACACAGTGACAGAGAGAAGAGGACGGAGCTGCAAACGGAGGAGGGAGGAGAGGAGCAGGTGGATGGGATTTACAAAGACAGGAACTTATTTCTGTGCCCCTCACTTACTTCTCATGAAGTTCGGCCGCAGGGGGGGGGGGCAGGACCGGCAGCCACGGGGGGCGTGGCCTAATGTATATTCGTTCCATAAGACGCAGGGACATTTTCCTTCAGATTTTTGGAGAAAAAAGTGAGTCTTATAGTCCGAAAAATACTGTATATATCTTCATAAGAATTTGTGGAATATTTGCTTGCCTTTGAGGATCTACGTGGTCAATCCACCATTCTTCTGGTTCACCAGTTTTTGATGGACTTTCCATTGTCTATTTTTGTTGTGTTTGACTATAACACTTGTTTTTCATCTATTCACTTTTATTGTTACCTCTTCACTACTTACAATAGTGATTTTTATTTGGTTTAATTTAGAGATTTACGTCTCTATTTCACTTAGCGCTACATTTTTTCCTCACATCTCTCTGCTGCCTGACTTCGGGACACAGGAAGTGACCATCCCCATTCCCCATCTAAGCAGGAAAGTGACAATCCGCAACTTGTGGCAGGTGAAATGACAAGTGGACAATCTGCAACGTGTGGCAGGTGATGTGGCAAGTGAAATCCACAATGTGTGGCAGGTGACATGACAAGTGGACAATCCGCAAGGTGTGGCAGGTGACGTGGCAAGTGGACAATCCGCAAGGTGTGGCAGGTGGACAATATGCGACGTGTGGCAGGTGACATGACAAGTGGACAATCCGCAAGGTGTGGCAGGTGACATTGCAAGTGGACAATCCGCAACTTGTGGCAGGTGACGTGACAAGTGTACATTCCGCAACTTGTGGCAGGTGACATGGCAAGTGGACAAATCCGCAATGTGTGGCAAGTGACAATCCGCAACTTGTGGCAAGTGACAAACTGCATCTGGTGGCAGGCGACAGTGGCAAGTGACACACTTGGGGCTCCCACTGATTTGGCATTATGGTGAGTTGAACTATTTCATTCTCTATAACAATACAATAATCCTGACACCATAACAACCATGGTGCCGTCATGATTGAAGCGCCAACACCAGCCATTTCCCAAATAAATTGTCTGCAAAAAAAATCGTATTTTCTGGCAGTTCCCCTCCCGAGACTAGGCTCTGGATCCCCCCTGTCGTCCTGCAGTACGAACCACAACGGGGCCGTCAGGGGGGCGGCATTGAAGGACCCGGCCTTGGGGTGGCAAAGGGAGTAAATCTGGGCCTGCATGTCATTTTCAATTTGTATAGTTGTAATAGCATGATCGGTCATCGCATTTCCCTGAAGAAGCGCATTTTGCTAAACATGTTGGGATTCTGTGATTTCCTCCTTTCAGCATAACCATAATTTGCTACATCATGACCACTATATTGTGTTATTAATACCTAACTGGATCAATGTTTTTATTGATTTGTATTTAATAAAATGATTTTGTATTTTTATACATTATTGACCAAAGATAATTTTTTCTTATTGTTAGTTAATTATTATTTGCACCGACAAAATCCCTTTTTCTTCCCTCTTTCAATGTTCTAATATTTTTGTTTGGGATGTGGTGCCTATTATCTCTGGTGTTGTCATGTGTGTTTGGACTATTTTAGTATATATGTAAGACATATCTTAAATTATTAAATATATTGTGACAGGAAGTCAGGTAAATCTGTGGGTGTTGTCACAGACGTGTTGTCTGCCTTGTTTAGACAATACACCAATTACTACCAGGTGTCAGCTACAGAGGTAGCCAGAAAGGTTTAGGGCGTTGGAAAACTTCAGCTGTTCAGAATGAGGCAATTAAGGCCTCTATAAGTTATCCAAAGGATGACAACTGATTGCTGCATCCTGAGGCTTTTTGAGTTAAGGAGAGCAGTGTGAAAGGGCTCTTTCACACGGACGTTCCATATGTCCGTTTTTCATTCATCCGTTGTCGGATGAAAAACGGACATACATGTATCCCTATGGGATCGCGGATGTCAGCGGAGACATATCCGCTGACATCGGATCGGCTCCGATCCGCCAAAGTATGCCGGAGGAAAAACCTACTTTTCCTTCCATCTGGCGGATCGGATGAACACGGACAGACGGTCCGTGTTCATCCGATTCCCCATAGGGGAGAGCGGAGAAAAGACAGGGTGGTCCCTGCACAGTGTGTGGGAACCGCCCTGTCATTCGGCAGCTCAGCGAAGATCAACGGAGCGATCCCCGCTGAGCAAACGGAGGTGCACGGGCGGATCATTACTGATCCGCCCCGTGTGAAAGAGCCCAAAGACTTCTGAAGAGGTGAGGTGGTTGTTGATTTTTCTGTGTGATAAAAATCAAAAAGACTATTGTTTCTCTGCTGTATGACCAGGAGTGTCTGCCCAGCAGTAGGCTGTGCCAGACTCCATAGATAGATTCCTGTGTGGTGAAGGTAGACGCCCCAAGTGGCCAGGGTTTATTTTATCTTTTGTTTTGTTTATGCTGTTTGGATGCTTGCACTTGTTTCCAGCAATATGGAAGAATAAACCAAACTCTTTGTTTTCAACCATCTTCGGCTGCCTCTCTGTATAGTTTAGTGTGTAGTGAACCCATCCAGGGGGTCACACACCCCCGCTACCGAGCTAACCCCTTACACATGGTGGAGTGCCGCGGGCAATTAAAGTAAACCCAAAATGGAGGAGATACTGAAACAGCTGTCCAGGGCCGCCATCAGGGGGGTACAGGCAG
Source organism: Rana kukunoris (assembly GCA_029574335.1). NCBI lineage: Eukaryota > Metazoa > Chordata > Amphibia > Anura > Ranidae > Rana > Rana kukunoris. The sequence goes on along the minus strand of JAJQKJ010002761.1, from coordinate 244,344 downwards.
TACACCTGTTAGGGGTCCGGAGGTCCCCAGGGGCCCGGAGGCCACCAGGGCCCCAGATGGCAACCCCCTCTTTTTTTATTTATTTTTTATAAAAAATATATATTTTTTAATATATATTTTTTTATTTTTTATTAAAGGTTCATTTTCTATTTTTTTTAGGGGTCTGGAGGTCCCCAGGGGCCCGGACATCCCCAGGGCCCCAGATGACAACCCCCCTTTTTTATAAAAAATGTTTTTCTTTTCTTTTTTTTAGAAGTCCGGAGGTCTCCAGGGGCCCTGGATGGCAACCCCCCCTTTTTTATTTATTTTTTATAAAATATATATATTTAATATATTTTTATTTTATTTTTTTATTAAAGGGCCATTTTCTATTTTTTTAGGGGTCTGGAGGTCAGCAGGGGCCCGGAGATCCCCAGGGCCCCAGATGACAACCCCCCTTTTTTTATAAAAAAAAAATGTTTTATATATTTTTTACCAGGTTTGCACACACTGGAGGAGGGATTTTGGCCCACTCCTCCACACAGATCTTCTCTAGATCAGTCAGGTTTCTGGGCTGTCGCTGAGAAACACGGAGTTTGAGCTTCCTCCAAAGATTCTCTATTGGGTTTAGGTCTGGAGACTGGCTAGGCCACGCCAGAACCTTGATATGCTTCTTACAGAGCCACTCCTTGGTTATCCTGGCTGTGTGCTTCGGGTCATTGTCATGTTGGAAGACCCAGCCTTGACCCATCTTCAAAGCTCTAACTGAGGGAAGGAGGTTGTTGCCCAAAATCTCGCAATACATGGCCCCGGTCATCCTCTCCTTAATACAGTGCAGTCGCCCTGTCCCATGTGCAGAAAAACACCCCCAAAGCATGATGCTACCACCCCCATGCTTCACAGTAGGGATGGTGTTCTTGGGATGGTACTCATCATTCTTCTTCCTCCAAACACGGTTAGTGGAATTATGACCAAAAAGTTCTATTTTGGTCTCATCTGACCACATGACTTTCTCCCATGACTCCTCTGGATCATCCAAATGGTCATTGGCAAACTTAAGACGGGCCTTGACATGTGCTGGTTTAAGCAGGGGAACCTTCCGTGCCATGCATGATTTCAAACCATGACTTCTTAGTGTATTACCAACAGTAACCTTGGAAACGGTGGTCCCAGCTCTTTTCAGGTCATTGACCAGCTCCTCCCGTGTAGTCCTGGGCTGATTTCTCACCTTTCTTAGAAACATTGAGACCCCACGAGGTGAGATTTTGCATGGAGCCCCAGTCCGAGGGAGATTGACAGTCATGTTTAGCTTCTTCCATTTTCTAATGATTGCTCCAACAGTGGACCTTTTTTCACCAAGCTGCTTGGCAATTTCCCCGTAGCCCTTTCCAGCCTTGTGGAGGTGTACAATTTTGTCTCTAGTGTCTAGTGTCAACACTGCGCACCTTCCCACTTCCAGCACACCATACAAAAATCAGTAAACACGCTATGCAACGTACAACATCTAACAAGAATAAGATCACAGCGTGTAATGGACTTAATGTTCCCACCTCAGACAGTGTCTGGTAAATGGTAGCAGTACTGCAAGGCCTTGCAATGAGAACAGTCTAGTCTCTGATCTTCTTTTCTTCTGCTAGCAATTTAAGAGAAAGATTTGTAATCCAAGTGCTCTCTGGTTAATGAGTGGTGTGAAATAAACTGAAACTGTAGTCTAACTGTGAGAGGTACCTGTACACTCTCTCCTGGGAGCACAACTCCAATGACCGGCACCAACAGTTGGTTTAGGCTTGAGGCCTTTGCACGTGTGGCTTTTTGGCACACCGCGACAGCGTGGAACTATCAGTCCCAGCAACACTACCAAGGCAGCCTAGATGTGTGTCAAACAGTACAAGACTTTGGGCATGAGCCCTCTCACCACACGAGGTCCAGGCGGATGGATGTCTTCACTCCATACGAGGTCCAGGCGGATGGATGCCTTCACTCCTCACGGTCTCAGTCCGGTCTCTAGCAATCATCCGGTTGTCTGATTCTCCTCCAGAGCCGATCGGAAGTCCTCCGTCACCCTTCTTGAGATCGATGGCTTGCTTCTGCAGAAAGTAGGCCGGAATTCCGTAGATCGCACCGAAAGAGGGAGAGAGAGAGAGGGAGAGAGCTCCTCCAGGGCGTATGTCCCAGGAACCCGAGAGAGCTAAAAAAAATGGCCACCACCAAACCTTTTATCACCTTCCCAGCATGCCTTGCAGCCCTGAGTGTTCATGGGTAAGTCCTTCACATCACTCCTCCCATGCTTCTTGAAAAAAACCAAAAGATGGTGCCGTCCATTCCACATTTTCACCACTAGATGGTGCCAAACACCTATTTACAACACCAGTCCATAGAATAACATTGTAAAACATCAATATGTCTTTGGAGAGGCAAAAACTGTCCCCGCTACATACTCCCCCTGCTTTGATTCTTTGGTCCCCAAAGACATTCAAAATATTTGGCTCTGTTACACATTTTTGCCTCTATGCGGCTGCACAACACTGACAGAGGAGCCTCCCACCAATTCTCATATGATGGGGAGCTGTTCTGTGCACTCACAGGTGACACCATGGTGTCTAGTACAGATGTGTCAAGGGGTGAGTTGGGGTTTTCTCCTTCTGAATTGGCAGTAGAGAGACCAGGCATTTCAGGATTTCTTTTAGCAGTAAACTGAGCCTGGTCAGAGCTTTCACCCAGCACATCATAAGTCAGTCTTTTGGGTGCATGAATCTCTCTTCTAACCCTTTGTCTCTTGGGAGTAGGTACTATCTCCTCTCTCACTTCACACTCTTGTACTTCAGTGTCAAAGGGTGGGTGATCTTCAGAGTTTTCATTTTGTGGCACAAATTCTGGGGCTTCTGGTCTCAGAATTACAGTGTCCTTTTCCTGTCTGCGAGGTGAACAGTGTGCATCAACTCCTGGCACTTCAGGTGGCCACAACCAGCTTATCTCCATCCCCTCCTCCTCCTCACTACCTCCTGTGGCCAGGGATCCCGATTGGGACCTAGTTACAGGTCTAGGCGCAGCCATAGGCGATAGTTCCCGTTGTGGAGTTTTTCTGACTGCTTCTGTTAAAGGCAGAAGGTGATTCCGGTGCCATATTTTTAATGGTCCTGTACTCCCTTCTGGTCTGATCTGATATACCGGCAGTCCTGGGAGACGTTTGCATATGATGTATGGCTGTGACTTCCAGCGATCAGCCAGTTTGTGTTTGCCTGGTATACCCAGGTTCCTCAACAAGACTCGGTCACCGGGTTGTAGGTCTTGAATCCGTACCTTGAGGTCAAAATTCCTCTTATTTCTACTTCCTCTTGCGTCCGATGTGGCTTGGGCCTTTTCATATGCAGCCTTCAAACTTTTCCGCAATCTGTCTACATACCCTCGGTGAGAGGCTTCCGAGGTGTGGTCCAGAGAGTTTCCAAAAGCCAAATCCACCGGTAGTCGGGCTTCTCGTCCAAACATCAGACGATAGGGTGAATACCCTGTAGCATCACTTACGGTACTATTGTAGGCATGTACCATGGCTGTGATGTGTTTACTCCACTGTTGTTTTTGTTCAGCAGCCAACGTTCCTAACATATTAAGGAGGGTTCTGTTAAACCTTTCCGGTTGAGGGTCGCCTTGTGGGTGATAGGGAGTAGTCCTGGACTTCCTTATGTCTAGTAGATCCAGCAGTTGTCTAATGAGGGTGCTCTCGAAATCTCTCCCCTGGTCTGAGTGGATCCGCTGAGGTAAGCCGTAATGAACAAAGAATTTTTCCACTAGAGTCCTTGCCACTGTAGATGCCTGTTGGTCCCTGGTAGGGAATGCCTGAGCGTATCGGGTGAAATGGTCCGTGACCACCAGGATGTTTCCTTGTCCACTGAGATCGAATTCCACACATAGGAAATCTATGCATATTAGGTCCATAGGTCCTTGGCTCTCTAAATGGCCCATTGGGGCGGCTCTCTGAGGTAAGGTCTTGCTCTGTATGCACCTGAGACAGGAATGACAGTAACTCTCCACTTCAGATCTGTATTGTCAATAGAACCTGTCCCTCACCAATTGAAGAGTCCTTTCTGATCCCAGATGACCATGGTGATCATGCAAGGCAATTAGTACTTTCTCCCTATGCTTCTCCGGCAAAAACAACTGCCACTTCTCCTCAGGATCTTCAGAGGGGCCCCTTCTGTATACCACTCCTTGCTATAGCTGCAACCGATCCCACTCTTTGCATAACAGGCGAGCTTCCTTCTGAGCGCTCTGGAGAAGTAGATCAGGGTGTTGGCTCTCTAAGGCCTCCAATACCAGACCACAAAGGGGATCTTCCTGCTGATCTCTCCGGAGGTCCCTCCTAGACAGCTTAGGTAAACCCTCCGCCACCATCTGAGTGACATCACAGTAGCACCTAGGCACCCCCACAGCGGACACTCCAACTTCCTCAGCCCGGGCTCCACCCTTCACTGGTTGTTCCGCTCCCTCACAAAGGGCTCTCACACCTTCAGGGGTAAGCTGGGTCCATCCTCCTGGTGGGTCCTGGGGGCAGTGGGGCCTTCTGGACAGTGCATCAGCGTCCCGATTCCCGATCCCTGGTCGGTATTTCAGGCTGAAAGTAAATGCAGAGAGTGCAGCCAACCATCTATGCCCTGTGGCATCTAGTTTTGCTGTAGTGAGCAAGTATGTGAGGGGATTGTTATCCGTCTTGATCATAAATTCAGCACCATACAGATAGTCTTTTAGCTTGTCTACAACCGCCCACTTCAAGGCCAGAAACTCGAGCTTGTGAGTTGGGTAATTCCTCTCGGCAGGTGTCAGACTTCGGCTCACATAAGCAATAGGTCGTAGATGTCCGTCGTACTCCTGATAAAGCACTCCACCTAGCCCATCTCGACTGGCATCCACATGCAGTTCGTAGGGTCTGGTAGGGTCTGCATAGGCCAAGACCGGGGCAGTGGTAAGGCTCCGCTTCAACTGTCTAAAGGTCTCTTCGCACTGTGGGGTCCACTGATCTTCAATTGAATCTTTCTTCTTCCTAGGACCCTCTTTTGGTTTCCCAGGTTTGCCCGAGTCCAGATCAGCTCCCTCTTCGTTCTTCAACAGCTCAGTGAGCGGGTGGGCTATCTTGGCAAACCCTTCCACGAATCTACGGTAGTACGAACAGAATCCTAAAAATGACCTAAGCTCGGTCACATTTGTGGGTCTGGGCCAAGAGGTGACAGCTTCCAGCTTCTGTGGGTCTGTGGCCACTCCTTCTGCAGACACGATGTGGCCTAGTTAGCTTACTGACGGCTGATAGAATTGGCACTTCTCCATGGAAAGCTTCAGGCCCTCATCATGAAGTCTTCTCAGGACTTTCTCCAAGCGCTCCTCGTGCTCCTCCAGTGTTCTGCCAAACACTATCACGTCACCCAGATATACCAGCACTTCAATCAGATTCATGTCGCCTACAGTCTTCTCCATTAACCTCTGGAAAGTGGCCGGGGCCCCTGACAAGCCTTGTGGCATGCGATTGAATTCGAAGAATCCTACAGGAGTAATGAAAGCCGTCTTCTCCCTATCTTCGGGGTGCATAGGGATCTGATAGTATCCACTTTTCAAATCTAGCACGCTGAACCACTTCGCTCCTGACAGGCTCTGTAGAGCATCTTCTATTCGGGGTGTGGTGTATTGGTCGGGAATGGTCCTCCGGTTCAATGTCCTTTAGTCGATGCACAGTCGTAACGACCCATTCTTCTTCCTCACTACCACTATTGGGGAAGCATAGGGACTACGGGACTCTCGGATGATTCCTGTCCTCTTCAACTCAGCCAGCTGTTCTCGCAGGTCTTCCAGATCTCCCAATGGAATCCGCCTGACCCTCTCTCGAAAGGGTTTGTCCTCCTCCAGCCGAATCTTGTGTTCAGCACTCTTTGCAAGCCCCACATCGAACTCACTCTTTGAAAACGCCGTCCTCCATCTCAGCAGCTGAGTTTTTGCCCTCTCCATCCACTCGGGTGACAGGGGGGTGTCTTTCGGATAGAACTCTTCCATGGGGATCTCTCCCCCTTGTCCTCCCATTATTCCATACGATGAAACTGGAGTTGCTTGCTTCACCTTCCCTAGCAACACTTTAGCTGGCATCTTCACCGGTGACGTTGTGGTGTTCCGGACACTGACTGAGACCTTTCCTCTGCTCCGCTTTAGTGACTTGGTCGATAGCAGTTCTGGGATTATTTCCAACTCTTTGGCCTCTTTCTCTCCGTCCGTCTCAAGGACGATGAAAGGTCCCGGCTGTCTCCAAGTCAGTTTGACAGAAGCCTTCAAGCAGACTACTTCACCAGGTTGTACCACCTTCTCACTTCTGTCCAAACGCCAGATTTTCCCCACTCCTTCCGCCGGGGCTTTCTGCTCATGCAATAGATTCTGATACACCTGTGTTAACATTGGGTGTATCTTTACAGCTGGAGAACCCTGTGTCTCTACAAGCGGTGTCAAGAGTCTTCGGACTAGGTCGGTGTTGGTCCCAATAATGAGGGAACTTTTGTCAGCCCCTGGTGGGCGGGGACACACCACTGCCAAGGCATCGAAGGCTTCGGCCTTCCCTGCCACACTCGGGTCGAAGGTGAGCCTAATGGGTAGATAGCCATCGTAAGGGAAGTTCTGAGTCCCTTACGAAGTGGCAGGTGTCTGAGGTGTTTCTCGTAGAAATCTCTGTAAAGTAAGGTCACTTGGGCTCCAGTGTCCAGCAGGGCTTTGGTGTAAATCCCTTCCACTTGGATAGGGACAATGGGAGAAGGTCCCACTAGTTCAGGGGGGAATCCATGGGGAGTGGCAAGATTAGCCTGTTTGGTGGTTTGCACTTTTACACCTCGCCTCGGTGAGCGCTTGCTCGAATTCGGCCTACATGCGTCCCTAGGGACCTGGTATGCATGAGGTTGTTTGGAGTTGACTGTTGTGACCGGGCGCCCAGCTGACTCCTTCACTGGGGCCCTCTGAAGTTTTCCGCCGGTTCTTGGCGCCTTGTTTCAGTCTTCGCCGGGCTTGGGCATACTTGGCGGTAGTGTCCAACTCCCCCGCAGTTGAAACAGGTCTTTAGCTTCGCCGGTCTCTCAGTCAGGGCGGCGGCATGATCCACTGGGGTCTTCTGTGTCGAGACTTCCTCCCTCTGTGGTCCCTCCAGCTTCTCAGTCAACAAAGCCATCATTTTCAATATTTCTTTCTGCACCCGAAACAGTTTTCCTAGTTCAGACTGGGGCATCTCATCAGTGTTCGCTGTCAGGACACTAGCTTCCTGGGAGCTCGATGAAACATCAGATTTGTGCCATCTGATCCTTGCGGTGGTACTGGACTGAGTCTTCCTTTGTTTCTTCTCTCTTTCCATTTCCATCTTGGCTGCCTCATTGGTCTCCTCAATGAGTACCCCATCTGTAGTGGAGGGATCATCCAAATACTGCCTCAACTGGAATTTAACATAGTCACTCCTCAGGCCTGTAGCCACAGACCTCAGAAACTTCTTCTGAATTAGTCCAGCCCCAAAGTGTTCATCTGAGTCTTCCCCCTGGGAGGCGGACAACAGGCAGTCTTTCATTTCAATGGCCCTGAACAGGAAATTCTGAGGAGTCTCCTGACCGTCCTGTGCCATATTTATCAGTTGATGATACAACTCAGTGGCACCTTCCTCCTTGTAGTAGCTCTTTAGTATTCTCCTGAGTTGTGTTAGAGTCAGTCCATTTTTCATTTCTAGCATGCCTCTGATACTCAGGCCTGGGCTAATGGCGTTGACTACAGCCTCTACAATTTCTGATTCAAGATAGCCTCTTTGGAGTCTCAGTTCCATCTGGTGCAAGAGATTCGTGTAGGACAGATTCCCCTTCTGTTCCTTTTCTCCTATCTGTCCTTCGATTTTGAAGTCCTTCCGAATCGTCACCTCTGGCAAGTGGCTGTGGGTGCGTCTCTGGAGAAATGAGGCAGGTCTTGACCTTTGCTTACTACCAGTCGAGTCCTTACATGAGGCACTTAACCCTTCAATGTGTTCTGCGATCATGCCGGAGGCCTCCTTGAATCTTTCTTGTATAGTGCGGCACTGCCGTTTTAGGTCAGATAGTTGTCGTTCCGACTGAGAACCTCCCCTGCTTGTGTCAAACACAGTCTTTTCCCCCCCTTGAGGGGGCCTTGAACCGGTTTTGGTTGGGGTTGACCCAAAACTAACTCCCAGCATCGTTGGCTTAACACAGCTAGAGTTGACAGGGCTCCCTTCAGCTCCTTCTGGGTGCGTCAGGTAAAACTTGGTTCTCCCAGCTAGCTGTACACTTGAGCCTCTAAAGTTCTCCGGAATTCCCTTCCTCCATTCCAATAGAGCATAAGTATGGGAGGTCTCACAATCTGATCTGGTTGCGACCACCCAGGCCTTCCTAATTGGGGACAATGCCTTTACAATCTTGTTGACCTGTTCGTTCTCCCAGGCTTCTCCCGGGAGTGCGATTGCTACGCTCGCTTCTGAGCGAGCGCCTTCCGCCCCACACCATCGGGCCACTGTACTAGGATCCATATTGGTGCCAAGGGGTGGGCTTCACTTGCAGAGAGACAGGGATCCCGGACGAGCCCCCACGTGTAGCGCTGACCCCCGAAGGAGCGGCTGATTGTAAATTTGGGCCTGTACTCTGCCTTGACACCCCCGAGTATTTTTGGTCTCACTCCCCTTGACACAGCTGTGGTGCAATACAGATATAAAGCTTTGGTGTTGAAGGGGAAAGTAATCATACACAGGCTGTGCTGAAACAACAGTTAGTTTTACTGAAATAGATTCTGTACTTAACCACGAGAACACATTTGGTGGGCAAAAAATATTACAGGAAATTATAGGCAGCAATCCCCTAATGTCCTCCCCTATCAGCAGGACTTTTGGCGTCTCCAAGTGGGACTAGTGCGCAGGCCACAACTCAACACTGCGCACCTTCCCACTTCCAGCACACCATACAAAAATCAGTAAACACGCTATGCAACGTACAACATCTAACAAGAATAAGATCACAGCGTGTAATGGACTTAATGTTCCCACCTCAGACAGTGTCTGGTAAATGGTAGCAGTACTGCAAGGCCTTGCAATGAGAACAGTCTAGTCTCTGATCTTCTTTTCTTCTGCTAGCAATTTAAGAGAAAGATTTGTAATCCAAGTGCTTTCTGGTTAATGAGTGGTGTGAAATAAACTAAAACTGTAGTCTAACTGTGAGAGGTACCTGTACACTCTCTCCTGGGAGCACAACTCCAATGACCGGCACCAACAGTTGGTTTAGGCTTGAGGCCTTTGCACGTGTGGCTTTATGGCACACCGCGACAGCGTGGAACTATCAGTCCCAGCAACACTACCAAGGCAGCCTAGATGTGTGTCAAACAGTACAAGACTTTGGGCATGAGCCCTCTCACCACACGAGGTCCAGGCGGATGGATGCCTTCACTCCTCACGGTCTCAGTCCGGTCTCTAGCAATCATCCGATTGTCTGATTCTCCTCCAGAGCCGATCGGAAGTCCTCCGTCACCCTTCTTGAGATCGATGGCTTGCTTCTGCAGAAAGTAGGCCGGAATTCCGTAGATCGCACCGAAAGAGGGAGAGAGAGAGAGGGAGAGTGCTCCTCCAGGGCGTATGTCCCAGGAACCCGAGAGAGCTAAAAAAAATGGCCACCACCAAAACTTTTATCACCTTCCCAGCATGCCTTGCAGCCCCGAGTGTTCATGGGTAAGTCCTTCACATCACTCCTCCCATGCTTCCACATTTTCACCACTAGATGGTGCCAAACACCTATTTACAACACCAGTCCATAGAATAACATTGAACATCAATATGTCTTTGGAGAGGCACAAACTGTCCCTGCTACAACTATGATCGGTTAAAAGAGAAAATATTGACACGTTTTGGTGTAACCCTGGATGTCCGTGCTCATCGGGTCCACAATTGGAGTTATCAGCTGAGGAAGCCACCTCGGTCGCAGATGTATAACCTCATCCATTTGGCTAAGAAATGGCTGCAGCCAGAAACTCTTTCCGGAGCAAAAATTTTGGAGCGAGTAGTCATGGACAAATTTCTTAGGTCTCTTCCTAACACCCTGCAGAAATGGGTGAACCATGGTGGTCCAGAAACCGCAGACAAACTTGTAGACCTGGTCGAAAGGTACCTAGCAACAGAGAATTTGCCCTCTTCCACCAGAGACGCACAGACTTTCCACCCCAAGACCAGACCCTCCCCACCTATAGGTAAGACTGCATCAAGGGATGGGGGTGGAGAGAGGGACCAAAGAGCAACTAGAGGTATTATCGAGACTACTGCTAATGTTTAAAAAAGTATACCGCTCTGAAAAACTATTTATCCCCGTTGCTTCCGTCCCAACGAACCAAGAGGGTGCTGGCTGTGCACAATTTGCATGGGATGAAAGAAAAATCCTGGACCGCCGCACTCCTGGATTTTTCTTTCATCCTACTGCTCATTTTTGGCTAGAGCGGCCTGGAAGACCCATCCCACAGGAGAGGACCAGAAGATTGATTTGTTATCGTTGCCGGGAAGAGGGACATGTAGCAGCGGTTTGCCCAGCGGGTGATGAACCTGTGCAGTGTGACTTTCTGACAGAGAGACGACAGACCCTTTTTGCAACCACATGCACTGCAGTAAAGGAAAATGAGAAACCTTTATGTAGAATGTGCTTAGATGGTAAAGATGTTGTGGTATTGTTGAATTCAGGTAGACTGGTCACCTTAGTGAAAAGTGATCTAGTGGTGGGAAAAACCTTACATCCTAGGAAAATGGCTGTAGTTTGTGTACATGGGGACACTCGAGAATATCCGGTGACTACGGTTTCCTTTGAAACCTCCCTTGGTAACTTGTGTCACCAGGTGGGTTTAGTTCCCAAACTGCCACATGATGCCATTGTGGGAAGGGATTTCCCAAAGTTCTGGGAACTCTGGGACTGCCCAGATTCCCAAGTAGGTGGTTCTTCTGACCCTGAAACATCTACTCCAGAATCCTCTAACTGTGATGCCGCGTACACACGGTCGTTTTTTGCGATTAAAAAAACGACGTTTTCTGTGAAGTAAAAAACGACGTTTTTGAAACGTCACTTTTCAAAGACAATTTTGTATACACACCATCGTTTTTTCACAAAAAGCGAGGTTACGTTCACCACTCTTTTCCATTGAAACTCACTTCATAACTAGCTTCTGGGCATGCGCGGGTTGAAAAACGTCGTTTTGAACGACGTTTTTGCTACACACGGTGACTTTTTGTGAAGCAAAAAACGACGTTTTGAAAAACGACACAAAAAATTCAAGCATGTTGGAATTTTTTTTTGGTCGTTTTTTTAAGACAAAAAATGACGTTTTGCCCACACACGATCAATTTAAATGACGTTTTAAAAAACGTCGTTTTTTTCATCGCAAAAAACAAACGGGTGTACGCGGCATGAGGATTCTCCTGAGTTTCCATTCTCAGTCTTAGCAGGGGAAACACCAGTCCCTAGGGAGGAGCCTGCTACCTCAGAAGAGGAACAGCGGCCAATAGGGTTTGTGACCTTGAGGTGCACAGAGAAAATGTTATCACTGAGCAATTGAGGGACCCCACATTGCTAAGAGCCCGGGGGAATGTAGTAAAGATAGATGGGGAATTAGTTAACCCTGATGAGAGGGTTGCCCTCCCTTACTTCATTATTGAAAGGGACCTGTTATATCGAGTGTCACAGAGGATAGACACCATTGAGGAACTGGTAGTGCCTAAACCATACCGCAAGATGGTTTTGGAACTGGCCCATGGGCACATTCTTGGGGGACATTTGGGAGCAGAAAAAACCTGGGAGAGGATCACCCAGAGGTTTTATTGGCCTGGGATCACTAAGGAAGTGGAATTGTATTGCTCTTCCTGTCCAGTGTGTCATATTACTGCACCCATGCCACATTTCCGCAGTCTGTTGGTACCCCTGCCCATTATCGAGGTCCCTTTTGAGAGGATCGCCATGGACTTGGTTGCCCCTTACTGAAGTCCACTAGAGGACACCAGCACATCTTGGTAATAATGGACTATGCCACCCGTTACCCAGAAGCGATTCCTCTCCGAAACACCTCTGCTAAAACCATTGCCAAAGAGTTATTTCAGGTTTTCAGCCGTGTGGGTCTTCCTAAGAAAGTCCTAACTGACCAGGGCAGCCCGTTTATGTCTAGGTTGGCCAAAGAACTTTGTAAACTTCTGAAAGTGACCCAATTACGTACATCAGTATATCACCCAAACGGGTTAGTGGAAAGGTTTAATAAAACCTTAAATCAAATGTTGAGGAAGGTGGTGGATAAAGACAGAAATAATTGGGATTATCTGCTCCCTTATCTGATGTTTGCCATAAGAGAGGTTCCCCAATCGTCCACAGGGTTCTCTCCGTTTGAGCTACTGTATGGGAGGCACCCCCGGGGCCTACTGGACATTGCCAGGGAAACATGGGAGAGTGAGAGTTCCCCGCATCGAAGTGTGATTGAACATGTGGCTCAAATGCAAGATAGAATTGCCCAAGTGATGCAGATTGTGAAGGAACACTTAGCCCAAGCCCAATTGGCACAACAAAGGATTTACAATCGTGGGGCCCAGGTCCGTTCCTTTGCACCTGGTGATAGGGTGTTGGTGCTGGTCCCCACGGTCGAAAGTACATGTTGTAGAAAATGGGGGTGGTGAATTATAAAATTAGCCAACCGGGAAGACGAAAACCTGAGCAGCTCTATCACGTGAACTTGTTGAAACCATGTAAGGATAGAGAGTCCTTGGTCGCTAAGACTACCCCGATTTTCTGCTCCATTTAACCTGGCTGTCCCTGAAGTTGAGATAGCGGAGACTCTGTCCAAAACTCAGCAACAGGACGTTAAAGAATTTGTGCTCCATAATAGGGAGAAGTTTTCAGACCTGCCAGGTTGGGTCTCCGGAGTTGAACATGACATTATCACCACTAGACATGTGCAGACTGGAATATTTCGTTTTGTTTTTTTGTTTTCGTCCAGAAAATAAATTGATTTAGTTACTCCCAAAAATCGTTTTGATTTATTTAGTTTTCGTCGGGAAAGTTTAATCACCACACCAGGGGATAAGGTCAAGTTGAAGCCTTATAGAATTCCAGAAGCCCGGCGAGAGGCAATTCGCCAGGAAGTTAAAAAAATGCTTGAGCTGGGGGTGATAGAAGAGTCAAATAGTGATTGGTCCAATCCCATTGTCTTAGTGCCCAAACCAGATGGAAGTTGGCGGTTTTGTAATGACTTTCGCCGCCTAAATAAAATCACTAAGTTTGACACCTATCCTATGCCCCGCATTGATGAACAGATTGATCGCCTAGACACTGCCCGGTACATGACGACGTTAGACCTGACCAAGGGTTGTTGGCAAATTCCTCTCTCGGAGTTGGCCAGGGAAAAAACAGCATTTGTAACTCCAGACGGATCTTTCCCAATATCGGAGGATGCCTTTTGGGTTACAGAATGCTCCCGCCACATTTCAACATACCATGGATAAGACCCTTAGGCCTCATCGAGTCTATGCTGCTGCAAACCTCGATGACGTTGTCATCCACAGTGAGGATTGAGACTCACACTTACCAAAAGTTCAGGCTGTGTTGGATTCCATCTGGAAAGCCGGGTTTAGAGCCAATCCAAAAAAATGTACCCTTGGGCTAGAAGAGGCAAAGTATCTGGGGTATACCATTGAAAGAGGTCTAATCAAGCCCCAAATAAACAAAGTTGAGGCTATTCAGGATTGGCCACGTCCCACCAACAAGAAACAGGTTTGTGCATTTTTGGGGATCGCGGGGTATTATCGCCACTTTATCCCCCATTTTGCCTCACAGGCTGCTCCTCTGACCAATTTGACCAAAGGGAAGGAGTCTGTCATGACCAAATGGACTCCCGAAGCAGAAGCAGCTTTTCAGGCTTTAAAACAGGCCTTATGTAGTTAGCCAGTTTTATATTCGCCTGATTTTTCACGGGACTTTGTGGTTCAGACAGATGCGTCAAATGTGCGGTTAGGAGCTGTACTGTCCCAGATTATCAAGGGGGAGGAACACACTGTTATGTACCTTAGCCGAAAGTTGAAGGCCCATGAGGAAAATTATGCCACCATTAAGAAAGAGTGTTTGGCGGTGAAATGGGCTTTGGATTCTCTCCGGTACTACCTCGTGGGTAGACAGTTTGAACTGGTGACGGATCATGCCCCATTGAAGTGGATGGCATAGAACAAAGAGACCAATAGGAGAATAAATAGGTGGTTCCTGGCCCTCCAGGAATTTAGTTTTGTGGTAACGCATCGCCCCGGTGTTAAAATGGGGAATACAGATGGGCTGTCCCGAGTCCATGCGTGCCTGGCAACCTGTGTCCCAACCCTAGGGTTGAAACAAGGGGGGGGTATGTGACAGGAAGTCAGGTAAATCTGTGGGTGTTGTCACAGACGGGAGATACATTTCTGCCTTGTTTAGACAATACACCTATTACTGCCAGGTGTCGGCTACAGAGGTAGCCAGAAAGGTTTAGGGCGTTGGAAAACTTCAGCTGTTCAGAATGAGGCAATTAAGGCCTCTATAAGTTATCCGAAGGATGACTACTGATTGCTGCATCCTGAGGCTTTTTGAGTTAAGGAGAGCAGTGAGCAGTGTTGTAACGTCGGTCGCTGTCCGTTATCAAAAGCCGCCCCTCCTCCTCAGGCTGTTCCGTGATAGGCGGAACAGTAATTTTCCCAGCAGTGCCTCTGTTTAGTGTTCAGCCTATCACGGATGCCTTCTCATCGTCCAAGACCGAGGCTGAGGATGAGAAGGCATTCGTGATAAGCTGAACACTAAACAGAGGCTCTGCTGGAAAAATTACTGTTCCACCTATCATGGAACAGCCTGAGTAGGAGGCGCGGCTTTCAAATAATGGCGCATCCTTGCCGATGTCTGACATCCTCGCCGTCGCCGCCATCTGACATCCTCGCCGCCGCCAAAATCTGACATCCTCCCCGCCGCCGCCATCTGACATCCTCCTCGCCGCTGCCGACATCTGACATCCTTGTCGCCGCCGCTGCTGACATGTGGAGAACAGGAGAAGGTAGGGAGATCGTCTTCGAGGCATTTTACAGGCACAGTGAAGCATGTATGATGGCACAGGGGCTCACTGTGCCATCATACATGCCTCACTCACTGTGCCTGTAACATGCCTCATGCCTCACTGTGCCTGTAACATGCCTCATGCCTCACTGTGCCTGTAACATGCCTCATGCCTCACTGTGTCTTTAACATGCCTCATGCCTCACTGTGCCTGTAACATGCCTCATGGTCATGCCTCACTGTGCCTGTAACATGCCTCATGGTCATGCCTCACTGTGCCTGTAACATGCCTCATGGTCATGCCTCACTGTGCCTGTAACATGCCTCACTGTGCCTGTAACATGCCTCATGGTCATGCCTCACTGTGCCTGTAACATGCCTCACTGTGCCTGTAACACGCCTCACTGTGCCTGTAACATGCCTCAGATGCCTCACTGTGCCTGTAACATGCCTCACTGTGCCTGTAACATGCCTCACATGCCTCACTGTGCCTGTAACATGTCTCACTGTGCCTGTAACATGCCTCACATGCCTCACTGTGCCTGTAACATGTCTCATGCCTCAAAAAAAGTCAGTTACTTTGCTGAGTAACTAATTACTTTGCCAATGTAGTAACTGAGTCACTAACTCAATTACTTTTTCAGACAAGTCATTTGTAACTGTAATTAATTACTTTTTTTAAAGGACGATGAGCAACACTGGCAGTGAGAAAGACTTCTTTTTTTTTTTTTTCCTTCTTTTTTTTAAAAAGTGTATTTTTGTGTGTGAACTCGAGAGAGAGGAGCCGGACTGCAGGAGTTGGGAGTAGGCAGACCCTCCCCCCGGAGGCATTCGCCACCCTTCTCCATGCCCCTGGTGGCAATGGCGGGTGTGAAGGGGGGCCTCCCACTCACCCCGCCCTACCTGCTCCTCTTGGGAGCCCAACGGGACCCCAATGGGGCAGAGGGACTCCCCCTATGAGGGAGTGAGGGGGCCTAGCCCACCCAGCCAGCCCCGTAGTTCCTTCGCCTCTCTTTTATTTTAGGAGACCGCATGGCCAAAGTGCGTGTGTTTTAAACCAATTTCATGTGCGTGCAAGTGTGGTGGTTTATGGGGGGTGGGGGGGGGTGGGCGTACTAAGCATAGGCGTACCTTGCATAGCACACCCACCGGGAGCCGGGCTGAGACCACCAAACTCAATTCACATGTAGCCGAGACCGGGATCCGAACCCTTGGCTGCAGAGGTATATGGCTTGTCAATGCAGTGCCAATCACATTGAGCCACCACAGCTCCCTAGAAAGACTTCTGAAGAGGTGAGGTGGTTGTTGATTTTTTAGAACACCTAAGGCTGGCCCTGACAGCCAGTTCCCTACTGGGCATGCACAAAGTGCCCCTATCTATCCATTAAAATGCATGTGCCTCCATTGTGAGGACACTCATTGTTAGTGTTAGGACCACAGAATTATGGGGTGCCTTGGCGCGGCTCTGTGGCTCACGCATGCGTTTGCAAATGCGTGCGGACAAAACCCCTGTTTTTAACGCACATTGTTAGACAGGTTAATTGGTTGTTCTGCTAGCTGGTCGGTAAGTAGGATTGGTTATTCCCTGGGCATTCCCCAGGTTCTTGTTGTTATCTGTGTTAGCCTTCCATTGCTACTTACTGCGATTGCCAGCCATAGATGGGGGCGGTGGATACGTTTTGTTTCACCTGTGGTGTTTATTTTGGTCCAGCAGTGCACCAACACCTTTGCAGCCATTGTGCTATATGCTGGGTGCTTGGTGTGCTCATGTACCTTTAAAGAGGGGTGGCTCCCTTTCAGTCCACCTGCCCCTATCTATCCATTAAAATGCATGTGCCTCCATTGTGAGGACACTCACTGTTAGTGTTAGGACCACAGAATTATGGGGTGCCTTGGCGCGGCTCTGTGGCTCACGCATGCGTTTGCAAATGCGTGCGGACAAAACCCCTGTTTTTAACGCACATTGTTAGACAGGTTAATTGGTTGTTCTGCTAGCTGGTCGGTAAGTAGGCTTGGTTATTCCCTGGGCATTCCCCAGGTTCTTGTTGTTATATGTGCTGTGCTTTCTGAATGGCCTGGCAGCAGAAGAAGGGGGGGGGCAAACTTCTGGGTGATTTTGCTGTGGCGAGATCACCGGGACATGGAAGCGGTATCAAAACCAGCTACCCGCTCCCCCCCCCCCCCCCGAAAGGTGCCAAATCTGTCACTGAAGGAGGGGAAGGGGTCAGATAAGCGGAACTCCCCTTTTGTGTGGAGCTCCACTTTAACTCTAATCCCTTCCCCTAACGAAAAAAAAAAACAAATAATAAAAAAAGAAATGAAAAACCAATGGAAAAGATAAAAAAATAAAAATCTGAACTACCTAGCAAAAAATTGTGCAACTGATAATAGTTTTCTCTACTGGCTAATAAACAAAGCTCAAAAACGCTGTATAAAACATGCAAAGTGCACTAAAAAAAAAAGCCGGAAAAGACACTATGCTCAGGGGCTAACGAAACGGCTGGTCTAAGTAGTTCAAAAACTGGTGATCTACTGGGATTTTCAGGCACAATAATCTCTAGAGTACAGAGAATAGTCCAAAAAAGAGAAAATATCCAGTGAGCGACAGTTGTGTGGATGAAAATTGGAGTTAGTACTCACCGGTAACTCCTTTTCCGGTAGTCTTCCAGGACAGCCCCTGAGAGATGGAGTCCCTCCCATCAAGACAGGAAACACGTTGCCAGTATCTTTAAAAGGGCGGTCCCTCCAGTCCCTGGCCAGTCTTACCCCAAGAACAATAGGATGGACCTGCAAGATATAATCACAATAGGTTAACATGTAAATGTATCACATAAAAATCCTTTAACAGAAAGGGTGGGATCGTGCTGTCCTGGAAGACTACCGGAAAAGGAGTTACCGGTGAGTACTAACTCCAATTTTCCCTAATCGTCTTCCAGGACAGCCCCTGAGATGATCCCCAAGTACTCACCAGATTTAGGGTGGGACCACAGCTTGGAGGACTTTTCTCCCAAAGGCTTGATCCTGGCTGGACAGTAAGTCCAGTCTGTAGTGTCTTGTAAAGGTGGCAAAACTTAACCACGTGGCCGCCTTACAGATATGTTACGGGGTGGCGCCAGCTCTTTCTGCCCAGGTAGTAGCAAGTGCCCTTGTGGAGTGGGCCCTAACTTCCCCCGGAAACTTTTTACCCATGTGTAACGGTCACCATCGTTTACGACCTTCCATCCAACCACGACAAGCTTATCCGACACACCAACAACCAGGCAGACATGATCCATTCCATTTCCCAGAATAAACGAGACTGCGCTCCGTTCTCTAGTTTCCAAAATGTATGAATGACTTTATTGGTTTTCTTAGCTTGCTTATATATCCAGTACAGCATAATACAGTTCATCACAGGACAATGCAGTCCCCACCCCCCTATTCACTCACTGAGGATAATTCTTTAATTGGTAGCTAGACATGACTGCACCACATCATCAATAGAGTTCAATTAACCTCAGTGGCGTCTCCAGCTTTCATATTTAGGGGGGGCACATAGGGGGACAGGGACAAAAGTAGGGGGGCCCAACTATAAAATGCAATTATATATATATATACATATTATATATATATATATATATATATATATATATATATATCTCCTGGGGCCCTTTACTACGATCCCCCAACGGGCCCTTTAACATGTTCTGCAGTGAGCTCCCTTCCTACTATACTGGGGCCACCCAGGGTGGCAGAAAACAAGAGCTATGTGTCACCAGCACACCAAGAAAATATAAGGGTCCAAAGCAGTGGGTGAACTTTCAGGGTTGCAAAGGTTGTCTTGCCACCAAGCCCAGGTGTTCTATCCCTGCTATTGACAGCGATGGTCTGGCATCTGTCTACTTGGCAGCGACGGCAGTCCATTAGGACCTAGTGCTGGTGACATTACGGATGCATGCAGGGGAAGGCTGGCACTATTAGTTATAGAGAGCTGAGCCCTCAGCTGGTCACCTAGCAGCAGTAATGCTGTATAACCTTCTCTGTTGACATGCTGATCGGGATGTGATCCAGGTAATGCTCCCAGTCAGATCTAATAAATACAGTATTTATTAGCATCAAGAGTACAACCACATATATATAATATATAATCAAACGTATGTTCCTCAGCCGTGTGGGCTCTATGCCTGTAAAGTGTGGGCTCTATGCCTGTAAAGTGTGGGCTTTGATCAATAAAATCTCTGATATTTAACACTAGGATTTGACTAGGAGGATCACCTGGATTGCATCCCGATCAGCATGTCAGAGAAGGCTCCACTGCTGCTAAGCAACCTGCAGGGAGCTCAACTGTCTACAACCAATAGAGATGGGCTCGGGTGTGTTTGAAATCCCACATGCCCAATCCCAGGAAGCCAACACTCCACAGTGCTAATCACAGGCAGTGAGACATTTCCTGATCTGTGCAGAGCTGCGGACCGGGAAATCTCTCACTGCCTGTGATTAGCGCTGTGCAGTGTGGGCTTTCTGGCAGGCTCTGGCATGTGGATTTTTGAACATGCCCAGCCCACCTCTAACATTAAATTGTGCTGGCCCTCCTGTACATCAGCCCCATAAAGTAACCAGCACTGGGTTCCAATGTGCTGCCGCCGCTGCCAAGGAGACAGAGACCAGCGCTGTGAATAGCCGGGACAGGACAGCAACTCTGGTTATTCCAGCACTGGTCCACACTAGGAGGATTCCCCCATCCACCTATAATGTGTAGATGGGGGAATTGGATCATTTTTTTTTTCATTCAACTTAATAGTTGAATGAAAAAAGTGATCAATGTATGGGCTGCCTAAGAGCTAAGAACAGCCATAGACAGTTTAAATCTCAGCTGGTTCAGCAGGAACTGGCTGAGATTTGAACCATTAATGAGCAGATTCTCTTATGATTATCACTAGTGGTTGCTGTATAGCCACTAGTGAGAATCACTGTTTGTCGGGAGAATACAATTGCTGGGCAGGAGGGATATTCCCGTCAGCACTGTCTGTGTTGATGGGGGAATCATGCAAGTTTCTTTCCTGTAATCTGTGGATGTAGGAAAGAAATTTGCACTGTATATTACCTGCCTAACGGAAAGTGAAAGTGTAACAGAATGGCCCGTGACACCCAGAGACTTTTGAAGGATGGGGGGTACTCGAGTGCCAGCATCACTAATGACTCTTGGGTCTAGGGTCATCCTGTGCCCCTTTTGGGCATAGGGTGACTGAGAAATGATAAATTACATGGGATGGGACATAACTGATAATTCATGTTTTGCAGGATATCTTTAAATATTACAAGTTGGTAAAGTCTGACTCCGACAGGTCAATAGAGTGTTTTCATTCAATGTGGGGACACATGCTTTTGAGGTGTTAATTAAGTCTGCTCCTAGACATTCAATTGTGTGATGCTAATACTGTTTTGTGTCCATTGTGCTAATTAGGTCTGCTCCTAAGACCTGTTTATTGTGTATGCTAATGACACTGTTAAGATGTGGAATGTGACTTGTCAAGCTGTAGTAATTAACCCCTCTAAATGCGGAGCCAGACCGTCTGGGTAATGAGTAGTAATTAACTCAGCGGAATGTCATTATCTAAAAGAATGTGTATGAAGCCCCTTATTGTGTAATGTGTGGGTGGAGTGTGTCTTTGTCCCTGTGATTAACTGTAACATGCTTGTACTGTATATAAGAAAGATAAGTTACCATTAAAGGATTCATTCATTCATTTTGGAACCAGTACCAGAGCTTGTGTTGTCTCAGTTATTCTGGAAAATGAAATGGGTCGTGTCTGATGTCTGTCAAACTGTCGGATAAGCTGTTGTGGGCGATGGAATGGAATATCGTAAATGGTGGTGACCGTTACAGAAAGTAAATTGTGAATGTCTTGAAAGAACAGGAGAGGGGAGGGAGACAGATGGGAGGGAGAAGGGATGGAGATAATGCAGTTCAGTGATTACAGTGTACTGCAGTCTGCAGTGCACACACTTACCCACGGTCCAGGCTAGAATCTCAGGCATCATTCACACACATGCTGCTGATTTTAATGTTTCCTGAACACACATCCCCTCTCTTCAGATACAGCACACCGAGATAGTGTGGGCGGGACTGAAAGGAGGAGGAGGAGGAGCTGTATTCCTCCCTGCTCGTATGTGAGGAGAGTGGGGGGGGGGGTGGCTGGACTCGCTGGGCTGTAAAAGAGTGTCATAGACTGACACTCGGCTCAGCTTGCAGTAACCACTCTCGGAATTTACAGGCTGGTTCTCCTGTCCTAAGGACGGGAGAAATCAGTCTGTTTTTTCAGTAACTGAGATGAAGGCTTGGGCCCCCCCTCCCCCACAGTACTCATGGAGTCCTTTCTGCAACTCACTCTTCTCCGTGCCAATGAGGATGAAGGAGAAGGAGCAGATCGGGCGGCTGTGGTTGTGTGAATGCTTGCAATATGCAGTGTCAGCGAGCAGAGGGAGGGGGAGGAATGCCCCGCAGAGCTGACTGGGGACGCTCTTCCTCTCAGGAGAGACTGTTACTCCAGGGGCGGCCCGTGGTGGGCACATGGTGGGGCACAGCATAATGTTGGGGGGGTCAGGGCCCCCTCTGGCCCCCCCCAGAGATGCCTCTGATTAACCTTGAATAATAACACAGACATCTAGTTGAATAAGTTATCTAGACAGCTTTATCACACAATGGCAGAGTCTTGTGAGAGTGGGTGCAATCAACACCTTTTTAACGGAATGTCTTTACAGTGAATAGCCAACACCTTAAGATATTTCAATAACCTATTATACAAAGGTATGAGTCACTGTCTGGTTGACCTGGTCATGTCATCATGAACTCCTTGTGATATCTCAGTCCTGAAATATGAAGTATTAATAATGTCCCATCTGTTAGTAAAGGAATTATAATTCACTATTAGCCACCCTACACCCAAAAGGGCACAGGGTGGCTTTCGACTCAAGAGTTATTGTTGCTGCTGGCACAGGAGTATCTCTCATCCTTCCAACGTCTCTGGGTGTCAAGGGCCATTCTGTTACACCATGGTTTTATAGCTCTCGAGGATAGCTAACCTAATCCATCTAGCGATCGTGTTTTTGGAAGCTTTCTGTCCTCTGCGTTGACCAGAAAAAAGAACAAA
The DNA here is from genome assembly GCA_029574335.1 of Rana kukunoris. Classification (NCBI taxonomy): domain Eukaryota; kingdom Metazoa; phylum Chordata; class Amphibia; order Anura; family Ranidae; genus Rana; species Rana kukunoris. The sequence goes on along the minus strand of JAJQKJ010002761.1, from coordinate 222,170 downwards.
TAAGGAGTCTGATAGTCGAAAGGATTTTGTTGTCTCTAAATATTCTAGGACACACCGCCTCACATCTAGGAGATGGAACTGTTTCTCTTTTACATTAGAGGCGTTCTGACAAAAGGAAGGTAAAATAATACCCTGAGGATATCTTTGGCAGGAACCCAGGGTCTCTTTTCAAAATGATTCTGTCCTCAAAAATTTGTAAAAATGGTTCTCTGATAGAGAGCGCTTGAATTTCAATGACTCTGCAAGCTGTTGTAATTGCTACCAGGAGCACCATCTTCAATGTGAGCAGTCTTAGAGAGATCTCTGATATGGGCTCAAATGGAGTACTCAAAAAAGCTTTTAGGACTACTGACAGGTCCCAAGTTGGCATTACTCTAGTTTTAATTGTTTTTTGTCTGGAAATTGCCCTGCAGAGCCTAGAAATAAGTTGATTGTCTTGAAGCCGCGTATCAAGATAAATGCTTAAGGCCGCTATTTGGACCTTGATGATACTCAGGGATAATCCTTTGTCTACACCATCCTGTAGGAACTGTAAGACGTTCCCAATACTCTTATCGGTTTGTTTCTGTTCCGTCAGCCAGGAATTGAATTTTTTCCAGGTTTCTCTATAGATGGCCCGAGTCACTGGTTTCCTACTTTGGAGTAGTGTTTGAATTACTCTCTCTGATAAGCCCTTTCTTCTTAGAATTTCCTCTTCAGTAACCATGCTGAGAGCTTCAGCATGGGTAGATGTGGATACAAGAGAGGCCCTTGTGACAGTAGATCCTGTCTGTACGGAAGCCTCAATGGTGGTTGATCTGTAAGCCCTAGAAGTGTTGTGAACCAGGGTCTCTTGGGCCAGAAGGGAGCTACCAGAATTAGACATGTTCCCTCTGCCAAAAACTTGGTCAAAACTCTTGGGATGAGATGAAGTGGTGGAAATGCATACGCTAGTCTGAACGTCCAGGGTGTTTGTAATGCATCCACACCCCAAGGTTGATCTCCTGGGAATAGAGAGCAAAAAACGGGAACCTTGGTATTCAATTTGGTCGCAAACAAGTCTATCTCTGGTACCCTCCATTGGTTTGTTATGAGATTGAAGGCCTCCGAGTGTAGAGACCATTCTTGATTTGACACTAGATGTCAACTCAAAAAATCTGCAGTATCGTTCTGCTCGCCCTTCAGATGAATTGCAGAGATGGATTCCAAATGCCTTTCTGCCCAGAGAAACAGATGTTTCGCTAGTAGCATTAAGCGAGGACTTTTTGTACCTCCCTGTTTGTTCACATAGGCTACTGCCGTTACGTTGTCCGACCGGACCTGAAGATGGTGACCCTGTAGCCTTTCCTGAAAAGCTAGCAGGGCCCTCAAAATCGCTGCCAACTCCTTCCAATTGGAAGACAACTTCTTCTCCTCGGTTGTCCACCTGCCTTGTACCCAAAGGGTGTTGAGGTGGGCTCCCCAACCCCAACTGCTCGCGTCCGTGGTCAGGACTGACGTGATAGGAAAGACCCAAAGAACCCCCTTGTCTAGGTTCTCCTTGCCTTTCCACCACCACGTTTCACCCTGCTGGGGATTCTTACTGAATCTTCCAAGTCTTTTCCTCTTAACTGTTCTAACAGAAAGCTTTGAAGGTCCCTCTGATGGAACCTGGCCCACTGCACTGCTGGGATGGCCGCCGTCATCAGACCTAGGGCAGACATGACTTCCCGTACTGTGCATACGGGACTGTTTGAAGGAAAGACATCCTTAGATGTATATTGGATATTTTTTCTTTCTGTAAAACGATCTTTTGTTCCACCGACTGAATCCTGTAACCCAAATAAAGGATATGCTGAGTTCGGATCATTTTGGATTTTTCCAAACTGATTATCCACCCCAAGTTGCATAGGCTGTATTGAGTCAACTCCAAGTCTCGACAGAGCTGATTCTCTGAAGGAGCCGTGAGGAGTAAGTCATCCAGATATGGTATAACGGACACTGATTGGAGTCTTAGGGGGACTAGTGCTTCTCCAAGAACCTTTGAAAAGATTCTTGGAGAGGAAGAAAGCCTGAAGGGCAGAGGCCTGCACTGGAAATTATAATTTTTTTCCTCTATCAGAATTGCCATACAGAGGAATTTCTGGCATTCCTCCCTTATTGGAATATGTAAATAGGCCTCCCTTAAATCCAGGGTTGCCATAAATACATCTTTCTGCAGAAGATTTATCACTGAATAAATTGACTCCATCCGAAACTTCTTGTATCAGATGGAGAGGTTTAGGGGTTGCAGGTTCATAATTAGTCTGAACTTGCCTGAGGGTTTTTTGACTACAAAAATATGAGAGTAAAAACCCTCCCCCTGTTCGTGAATTGGAACTGGTGTCAATACCTCTTGATCCACCATGTCCCCTATTATTAAGGGTAGGGCGTTTGCTTTCTCTGAATGCCTGGGCAATTTTGTCAACAGGAACTTGGACGGTGGTTTGCTGTGGAACTCCAGTGTGTAACCTCTTTTGATAATGTTTAGAACAAATTCGTTCGAGGTTACTTTTTCCCACTGAGGGAGAAAGTTTTTAAGTCTCCCTTCCACAGGGACCCTGACGTCACTGTGGTTTGGGGCCTGGACTAGGGCTATTAAAAAGTATGCCCCCTTTTCCTTTGCCTTTTTGTCCTGTCCAATGTTTTTTGGGCTTAAAATCCTTCCCTGTTTTTTCTGAATCCTTGGAGGGACGAAAAAACGTCCTCTGGAATTCTTTCTTTTTAAAAGGAAATGATTTATTTTTATCCGCCGTTCTTTCTAGGGCGGTTTCTAACTCGGGGCCAAAGAGTAGGTCCCCACTAAATGGGACACTGCACAATCTAGTTTTAGATGCTGTGTCCCCAGCCCAGGTTTTTAACCACACAGATCTTCTAGCTGATACTGAAAGAGCTGCAGATTTGGCTGCGAATTTATCTGTGTCTGTAGCGGCATCGAAAATAAAGCATAGGGAAAGTTTTCAGCAGTTCTTCCCTAGGGGTACCTGTTTTGAGGTGTTCCTCCAGTTGAGCTAGCCAGAACTCTTAAGTTCCTAGCCACACAGGAGGTAGCCAATGCTGGTCTTAGACCTGCCATGGAAGCATCCCATGCCCTCTTTAGGACGATGTCAGTCCTCCTATCCATCGGGTCCTTCAGATGACCCATGTCCTCAAAGACCAGATCCGACTGTTTAGAAACCTTAGATAAAGGAGCATCCAGCTTTGGAGTTTTGTTCCAAACAGCCTCTGGGTTCTCGTCAAAAGGGAACCTCCTTTTAGGCCTCGTACACACGAGGGGATATGTCCGCTGAAAACGGTCCGATGGACCGTTTCAGCAGACATCTCCGCTCGTGTGTATGGGCTAGCGGACAGATTTCTCCACCCGACAGATTTCAAAGCATGCTTGAAATCTATCCGGTGGGAATCTGTCCGCCCGACATGTCTGCTGGTTAGTACACTTACCAGCAGACATGTCGTCCCCCACCGCCGCCGCCGCCGAATGGATTCGGCGCATGCGCGGAAGTGTTTAACTTCCTGGTGCGGTGACGTGGCGGTGACGTGGCGGCGTCAACGTCACCGTCGCGTCACCGCCACGTCACCCGCGCCATCGTCACCGCCATCGTCACCACGCCATCGGATCAAACTCCCGATCGGACATATCCGATGGAAATGGTCCGCGGACCATTTTCATCGGATATGTCCGATCGTGTGTACGAGGCCTTAAGGGAGTTAGGAAAAAAAGGCTTTTTATCAGGTTCCAGCCATTCTCTCTGAACCAGATCAGAGCGTACCTCGTGAATAGGAAAAACTCTGGCTTTTTTCTTTCCTAGGGCAGTATACATTTTGTCGTGCCTAGATAAATCAGATTCCTCCTCTTCAATTTCTAGTGTATCATAAATGGCACCTAGTAACTCATCTACCTATTCGATAGATAGTTTATACTTGGTTATTCTTTTAGCTGCGACCCGACTCTCCTCTAGGTCCGAATCGGAGTCAGAGGATTCAGGTCTAACTAATTCGGGGCTACGCTCCCTTACTGTGCGGGGCTCCCCTGAGCTAGGAATTGTGGGGCTTGGTGAAGGGGAAGCTGTGGCTGCAGTACTAGGAACCGCAGATGCGTTAACATTAGAGATTAAATCCCTAAGGGATTTGAACCTAGAGGCCATTTCCTTCTTAAAGGAGCCAATGAATTTAACTAAGGGAGAGTCTGCCTCTGATTTTAGCAATTTTGAAATACATTGCTTGCAAAGAGCTTTATCATAACCTGAGGATAGCTTGCTACCACAGTTAGGGCATTTCTTGTGGCTAGACTTATTCTCCCTGGAAGTTTCCTTAGCCTAAAAGAAAAAAGGAAACACCTTTAGTTCCCATTAGTCCAGTGTTTCTCAACTCCAGTCCTCAAGCCCCTCCAACAGGTCATGTTTTCAGGATTTCCCTCAGATGAAAAGGCTGTGGGAATTACTAAGGCAGTGAAACTGATCAAATCACCTGTGCAAAATAATGGAAATCCTGAAAACCTGACCTGTTGGGGGGGCTTGAGGACTGGAGTTGAGAAACACTGCATTAGTCCCACTGTTCACCCGTGCTACCATCACCAGCTTTAGGGATGTGACCCCATGGGGCGACCCCAGCCACCACACCTAGCCAAAAAATACACCCCTAGTACTGCCCAGCAGCCTACCTGGGTGATTCTGGCGCCTGCTTCGTCCGGAGTGTGCGGGGGATTGACCTCCACGGCGGCCCCCTCCTCCGCTCCCGCCGCTAGTCCGGTGTAGCTGGATGCTGGCCGGGATACAGGCCCAGACTGGGCTTTTTCTCTTCTCCAACGCACCACATAAAAACCCGTCTCAGCGCGCGGGTCTGACGCGCTTCCGCCGGAAGTGACGCATCGGCGTCTCCGGCCCCCAACGCTGGAGAGTTTTGAAAAAATGAATTCCCCGCCAGGGGGAACCACGCCATTCCGCCCACTGACCTTGTCGGCACCAGGGAAGGAGGGAGAAGCGGGCCTGCTCCTAACCTGCCGGACGGTACCCGTGCCCAAACAAAAGGTGAGACTTTTTTTGGAGCGCAGTGGTCAGACCCAGTCCTCCATGCAGCCCCTGAGAGAAGGGTTCCTTTAGGCAACATGTTCCTCCGAGGGAGGAAACACAAAGACTGGCCAGGGACTGGAGGGACCGCCCTTTTAAAGATACAGGCAACGTGTTTCCTGTCTCGATGGGAGGTACTCCATCTCTCAGGGGCTGTCCTAGAAGACGATTAGGGAAGATGACTTGATCTCAGAGGAGAATGCGCAATGGTTGGAGGCCAGTGAGTGTAAAGAATATATAAAACATAGGCCTGGGCACACCCTAATCACTGTTTAAACCCCTGATTTTTAAGAAATATTAAATAAATATAACAATAAAAATAAAAGCTACTTACACCGTCGGTATAGATATACATGCACACACACATGTGTGTGTTGAGCTATGAGGTGCACACCATAATGCTGGGGTCAGTTACTGCTATAGGGGGAGGGGGGGGACAAAAGACACCACTGCGTGTGTTTTGGGGGGGGGGGTGATGTTAAGGGGGCAAATGACATGGCATTCTGACCACAATGCACTCCTGATCTCTGACCGCAACGCACTCTTAAACCCTGCATTCTGACAGCAGCGCACTCCTGATCCCTGCATTCTAAACAAAACGCATTCCTGATCCCTGAAACCTGCATTCTGAGCGCAACGCACACCTGAAACCTGCGTTATGACAGCAACGCACTCCTGAACCCTGCATTCTGAGCACAACGCACTCCAGATCCCAGCATTCTGAGCGTAACGTATTTTTGATCCCTGCATTCTGAGCGCAACGCACTCCGGATCCCTGCATTTTGAGCGCAATGCACTTTGGGTCCCTGCATTCAGAGCGTAACGTATTCCTGATCCCTGTATTCTGAGCGCAACGCACTCCGGATACCTGCATTCTGAGCATTTTTGATCCCTGCATTCTGAGTGCAACACACTCCTGATCCCTGCATTCTGAGCTTAACCTATGGCTGATCCCTGCATTCTAAGCGCAATGCACTCCTGATCCCTGCATTCTGAGCGCAACGTACTCCTGATCCCTGCATTGACCGCAATGCACTCCTGATCCCTGCATTCTGAGCATAACACACTCCTGATCCCTGCATTCTGAGCATAACGCACTCCTGATCCCTGCATTAACCGCAATGCACTCCTGATCCCGGCATTCTGAGCATAATGCACTCCTGATCGCTGCATTCTGAGCATAATGCACTCCTGATCCCTGCATTATGAGCACTCCTGATGCCTGCATTCTGAGCATAACACACTCCTGATCCCTGCATTCTGAGCTTAACCCATGGCTGATCCCTGCATTCTAAGCGCAATGCACTCCTGATCCCTGCATTCTGAGCAGAACGCACTCCTGATCCCTGCATTCTGAGCACAACGTACTCCTGATCCCTGCATTGACCGCAATGCACTCCTGATCCCTGCATTCTAAAAATAATGCACTCCTGATCCCTGCATTCTGAGCATAACGCACTCCTGATCCCTGAATTCTGAGCATAACACACTCCTGATCCCTGCATTCTGAGCATAACGCATTCCTGATCCCTGCATTGACCGCAATGCACTCCTGATCCCTGCATTCTGAGCATAACGCACTCCTGATCCCTGCATTCTGAGCGCAACATACTCCTGATCTCTGCATTTACCGCAATGCACTCCTGATCCCTGCATTGACCGCAATGCACTCCTGATCCCTGCATTCTGAGCGCAACGTACTCCTGATCCCTGCATTAACCACAATGCACTCCTGATCCCTGCATTCTGAGCGCAACATACTTCTGATCCCTGCATTGACTGTAATGCACTCCTGTTCCCTGCATTGACCGCAATGCACTCCTGATCCCTGCATTGACCGCAATGCACTCCTGATCCCTGCATTCTGAGCATAACGAACTCCTGAACCCTGCATTCTGAGCACAACGCACTCCTGAACCCTGCATTCTGAGCACAACGCACTCCAAATCCCTGCATTCTGAGCGTAACGTATTTTTGATCCCTGCATTCATTCTGAGCGCAACGCACTCCAGATCCCTGCATTATGAGCGCAACGCACTCCCTGTCCCTGCATTCAGAGCGTAACGTATTCCTGATCCCTGCATTCTGAGCGCAACGCACTCCGGATCCCTGCATTCTCAGCGTTTTTGATCCCTGCATTCTGAGTGCAACACACTCCTGATCCCTGCATTCTGAGCTTAACCTATGGCTGATCCCTGCATTCTAAGCGCAATGCACTCCTGATCCCTGCATTCTGAGCGCAACATACTCCTGATCCCTGCATTGACCACAATGCACTCCTGATCCCTGCATTCTGAGCATAACGCACTCCTGACCCCTGAATTCTGAGCATAACGCACTCCTGATCCCTGCATTGACCGCAATGCACTCCTGATCCCTGCATTCTAAGCATAATGCACTCCTGATCCCTGCATTCTGAGCATAATGCACTCCTGATCCCTGCATTCTGAGCACTCCTGATCCCTGCATTCTGAGCATAACGCACTCCTGATCCCTGAATTGTCCGTAATGCACTGCTGATCCCTGCATTCTGAGGATAACGCACATCTGATCCCTGAATTGACCGTAATGCACTGCTGATCCCTGCATTCTGAGGATAACGCACTCCTGATCCCTGCATTCTGAGCTTAACCTATGGCTGATCCCTGCATTCTAAGCGCAATGCACTCCTGATCCCTGCATTCTGAGCAGAATGCACTCCTGATTCCTGCATTCTGAGTACAACGTACTCCTGATCCCTGCATTGACTGCAATGCACTCCTGATCCCTGCATTCTGAGCATAATGCACTCCTGATCCCTGCATTCTGAGCATAACGCACTCCTGATCCCTGCATTGACCGCAATGCACTCCTGATCCCTGCATTCTGAGCATAACGCACTCCTGATCCCTGAATTCTGAGCATAACACACTCCTGATCCCTGCATTCTGAGCATAACGCACTCCTGATCCCTGCATTGACTGCAATGCATGCACTCCCGATCCCTGCATTCTGAGCACAACGCGCTCCTGATCCCTGCATTCTGAGCGCAACGTACTCCTGATCCCTGCATTTACCGCAGTGCACTCCTGATCCCTGCATTGACCGCAATGCACTCCTGATCCCTGCATTCTGAGTGCAACGTACTCCTGATCCCTGCATTAACCGCAATGCACTCTTGATCCCTGCATTAACCGCAATGCACTCCTGATCCCTGCATTCTGAGCGCAACATACTCCTGATCCCTGCATTGACCGCAATGCACTCCTGATCCCTGCATTGACCGCAATGCACTCCTGATCCCTGCATTGACCGCAACACACTCCTGATTCCTGCATTCTGACCATAACGCACTCCTGATCCCTGCATTCTGAGCATAACACACTCCTGATCCCTGCATTCTGAGCATAACACACTCCTGATCCCTGCATTGACCGCAATGCATTCCTGATCCCTGCATTCTGAGCATAATGTACTCCTGATCCCTGCATTCTGCGCGCAACATACTCCTGATCCCTGCATTCTGTGCGCAACATACTCCTGATCCCTGCATTGACCGCAATGCACTCCTGATCCCTGCATTCTGAGCATAATGCACTCCTGATCCCTGCATTCTGAGCATAACGCACTCCTGATCCCTGCATTGACCGCAATGCACTCTTGATCCCTGCATTCTGAGCGCAACGTACTTCTGAGCCCTGCATTGACCGCAATGAACTCCTGATCCCTGCACTGACCGCAATGCACTCCTGATCCCTGCATTCTAAGCATAATGCACTCCTGATCCCTGCATTATGAGCATAATGCACTCCTGATCCCTGCATTTTCTTGTAATACTTTTTTTTGTTCTGATCCCTGCATTCTAAGCATAATGCACTCCTGATCCCTGCATTCTGAGCATAACGCACTCCTGATCCCTGCATTCTGAGCGCAACGTACTCCTGATCCCTGCATTCTGAGCATAACGCACGCCTGATTCCATGCATTCAGAGCGTAACATACTCCTGATCCCTCCATTTTCTTGTAATACTTGTTTTTGTTCTGAGTAAAAAAAGGTTGTTTTTTGGGGGGGAGACACTTTGCCCGGTGATCTTTGACTTCATCATTCTGAGCATAACGCGCTCCTGATGCCTGCATTCTGAGCGCAACGTACTCCTGATCCCTGCATTTACCGCAGTGCACTCCTGATCCCTGCATTGACCGCAATGCACTCCTGATCCCTGCATTCTGAGGGCAACGTACTCCTGATCCCTGCATTAACCGCAATGCACTCTTGATCCCTGCATTAACCGCAATGCACTCCTGATCCCTGCATTCTGAGCGCAACATACTCCTGATGCCTGCATTGACCGCAATGCACTCCTGATCCCTGCATTGACCGCAATGCACTCCTGATCCCTGCATTGACCGCAATGCACTCCTGATTCCTGCATTCTGAGCATAACGCACTCCTGATCCCTGCATTCTGAGCATAACGCACTCCTGATCCCTGCATTCTGAGCGCAACGTACTCCTGATCCCTGCATTGACCACAATGCACTCCTGATCCCTGCATTGACCGCAATGCACTCCTGATCCCTGCATTCTGAGCATAACGTACTCCTGATCCCTGCATTGACCGCAATGCACTCCTGATCCCTGCATTCTGAGCATAACGCACTCCTGATCCCTGCATTGACCGCAATGCACTCCTGATCCCTGCATTCTGAGCATAACACACTCCTGATCCCTGCATTCTGAGCATAACGCACTCCTGATCCCTGCATTGACTGCAATGCATGCACTCCCGATCCCTGCATTCTGAGCATAACGCACTCCTGATCCCTGCATTCTGAGCGCAACGTACTCCTGATCCCTGCATTTACCGCAATGCACTCCTGATCCCTGCATTCTGAGTGCAACGTACTCCTGATCCCTGCATTAACCGCAATGCACTCTTGATCCCTGCATTAACCGCAATACACTCCTGATCCCTGCATTCTAAGCGCAACATACTCCTGATCCCTGCATTGACCGCAATGCACTCCTGATCCCTGCATTGACCGCAATGCACTCCTGATTCCTGCATTCTGACCATAACGCACTCCTGATCTCTGCATTCTGAGCATAACACACTCCTGATCCCTGCATTCTGAGCATAACACAATCCTGATCCCTGCATTGACCACAATGCACTCCTGATCCCTGCATTGACCGCAATGCATTCCTGATCCCTGCATTCTGAGCATAATGTACTCCTGATCCCTGCATTCTGCACGCAACATACTCCTGATCCCTGCATTCTGCGCGCAACATACTCCTGATCCCTGCATTGACCGCAATGCACTCCTGATCCCTGCATTCTGAGCATAATGCACTCCTGATCCCTGCATTCTGAGCATAACGCACTCCTGATCCCTGCATTGACCGCAATGCACTCTTGATCCCTGCATTCTGAGCGCAATGCACTCCTGATCCCTGCATTCTAAGCATAATGCACTCCTGATCCCTGCATTCTGAGCATAACGCACTCCTGATCCCTGCATTCTGAGCGCAACGTACTCCTGATCCCTGCATTGACCACAATGCACTCCTGATCCCTGCATTGACCGCAATGCACTCCTGATCCCTGCATTCTGAGCATAACGTACTCCTGATCCCTGCATTGACCGCAATGCACTCCTGATCCCTGCATTCTGAGCGCAACATACTCCTGATCCCTGCATTGACTGCAATGCACTCCTGATCCCTGCATTCTGAGCATAACGCACTCCTGATCCCTGCATTCTGAGCATAACGCACTTCTGATCCCTGCATTCTGAGCGCAACGTACTCCTGATCCCTGCATTGACCACAATGCACTCCTGATCCCTGCATTGACCGCAATGCACTCCTGATCCCTGCATTCTGAGCATAACGTACTCCTGATCCCTGCATTGACCCCAATGCACTCCTGATCCCTGCATTCTGAGCGCAACATACTCCTGATCCCTGCATTGACCGCAATGCACTCCTGATCCCTGCATTGACCGCAATGCACTCCTGATCCCTGCATTGACCGCAACGCACTCCTGATTCCTGCATTCTGAGCATAACGCACTCCTGATCCCTGCATTCTGAGCATAACGCACTCCTGATCCCTGCATTCTGAGCGCAACGTACTCCTGATCCCTGCATTGACCACAATGCACTCCTGATCCCTGCATTGACCGCAATGCACTCCTGATCCCTGCATTCTGAGCATAACGTACTCCTGATCCCTGCATTGACCGCAATGCACTCCTGATCCCTGCATTCTGAGCGCAACATACTCCTGATCCCTGCATTGACCGCAATGCACTCCTGATCCCTGCATTGACCGCAATGCACTCCTGATCCCTGCATTGACCGCAACGCACTCCTGATTCCTGCATTCTGAGCATAACGCACTCCTGATCCCTGCATTCTGAGCATAACGCACTTCTGATCCCTGCATTCTGAGCGCAACGTACTCCTGATCCCTGCATTGACCACAATGCACTCCTGATCCCTGCATTGACCGCAATGCACTCCTGATCCCTGCATTCTGAGCATAACGTACTCCTGATCCCTGCATTGACCGCAATGCACTCCTGATCCCTGCATTCTGAGCGCAACATACTCCTGATCCCTGCATTGACCGAAATGCACTCCTGATCCCTGCATTGACCGCAATGCACTCCTGATCCCTGCATTGACCGCAACGCACTCCTGATTCCTGCATTCTGAGCATAACGCACTCTTGATCCCTGAATTCTGAGCATAACGCACTCCTGATCCCTGCATTCTGAGCGCAACGTACTCCTGATCCCTGCATTGACCACAATGCACTCCTGATCCCTGCATTGACCGCAATGCACTCCTGATCCCTGCATTCTGAGCATAACGTACTCCTGATCCCTGCATTGACCGCAATGCACTCCTGATCCCTGCATTCTGAGCATAATGCACTCCTGATCCCTGCATTCTGAGCATAACGCACTCCTGATCCCTGCATTGACCGCAATGCACTCTTGATCCCTGCATTCTGAGCGCAACGTACTTCTGAGCCCTGCATTGACCGCAATGAACTCCTGATCCCTGCACTGACCGCAGGGCACTCCTGATCCCTGCATTCTAAGCATAATGCACTCCTGACCCCTGCATTCTGAGCATAATGCACTCCTGATCCCTGCATTTTCTTGTAATACTTTTTTTTGTTCTGATCCCTGCATTCTAAGCATAATGCACTCCTGATCCCTGCATTCTGAGCATAACGCACTCCTGATCCCTGCATTCTAAGCGCAACGTACTCCTGATCCCTGCATTCTGAGCATAACGCACGCCTGATTCCATGCATTCTGAGCGTAACGTACTCCTGATCCCTGCATTTTCTTGTAATACTTGTTTTTGTTCTGAGTAAAAAAAGGTTGTTATTTGGGGGGGAGACACTTTGCCCGGTGATCTTTGACTTCATCAGTGTTGTTCAAGTAGATCTTCATCTCCCTAAAGTTGCCTACACCTGCCATAATGATATAGGCTGTGCACAGTCACACCCATGATATAAAACATATCATACTATAAATAGTTCTGATTCTACTTAAAGGGGAGGTTCCACTAAAAATAAACTTTTAACATTGCATGTCTCTTTTTAATTACATGTAGAATCGGCTGGTAGTTTAAAAAAAAAAACGTCCGTACATACCATTTTCGGCATGTAGTCTCACCGTCGCTTCCGGGTCTGGCGGTCAGGTATGGGTGTGCCTACTTGATTGACAGGCATCCGATCGACGCATACAGCGCGTCACGAGATGCCGAAAGAAGCCGAACGTTGGTGCGCATGCGCCGTATAGAGCCGCACCAACGTTCGGCTTCTTTCGGCATCTCGTGACGCGCTGTATGCGTCGATCGGTTGCCTGTCCCCGACCGCCAGACCCGGAAGCGACGGTGAGACTACATGCCGAAAATGGTATGTACGGACGTTTTTTTTTTAAACTACCAGCCGATTCTACATGTAATTAAAAAGAGACATGCAATGTTAAAAGTTTCTTTTTAGTGGAACCTCCCCTTTAATCTATATATTATAATAAATCCTATTGTGTTTGCAGAGCCCATAGTCATCGGTCAGCACCATGGACGCCCCATGGATCTATTATTGGTATATAATTGGTACTATTCACATGGAAGGGGACGTGCTGACACACAGATCATACAATCAACACACACACATAATAGATCGCTCCGCAGTCAGTCTATGGACGTTCTCTAATCTCTTCTATAGGATAAAGTCTTACTTGGCGCTGTGGGCGGGCCCAGTTTACAGGGGGTGCGGTGTGTAGAGGAAACGCCCACGGGAGGACGGGGGATACGTTTATGGGGCGGTGTACGTGGAGGCGGGGTTTGTGCCGGTGTCCGCCCGGGCTATCTCTCGTCACTCAGTCACCATGTCTCCTCGCTGTAGCTGGCTGTGTGGGATCGGGCGCCGCGTTGTGTATGGCGGAATTCACAGCCTGCCAACCACAAGATGTCCGGGTAAGGCTGGGGGTGGGGATGTACAGAGTGCAGTCAGTACTGTACAGTACATAGGAGATGTGTATTCCAATGACATGTACAATGTATGGACTCCCCTTTATTAACCCTTCAGCGCTCCTCTCCCCACAGGAGGTGTGTCTGAGTGGGAACATATTTAGAACAGCCCATCCATTTTTATTTTTTATGGGTCACTCTATATGTGCATAAAATATGCAAAAACAAAGGTGGCGTTATGATTTTATAAAATCCCACCAAAAGACCTGGTGGGTAGCATGCATTGTGGTGGGCACACGCGTACACGTCTGTGATATGTGTAAGCATTAGGCGTAAATGGCACTGTACACCTCCGCAGAAGGCAGCACTTTTGTGTGCAGTGCAGGAAAACACACACACACTTTTGCACACATTCTCACACTGCACATATGCAAGCAGCCCCTTCAGTTCAGGACAATTCTGACACTTCTCACTGACATTTTTTTGGGGGGGGGGGGGGGGGGGCTAGAAAATGACTTGGAATATATATTTTCGGGAAAACAGGAGCCCTAGAGAATGAAATGGTGGGTCTGGTAATGTTTACACTTTAACTACTTGCCCAAGTTTTTTCTGGCACTGTTTGAGTTTAAATCCCTATTTTTTATTTTTTGCTAGAAAATTAAAAAAAAAAAAATACCCCCTCAGGAGCCGCTGATTGATTTGGGGTCAGCATATTAGGTTACCCTTGTGTGTTGTCTAGGGGTGATTGCAGTGAGCAGAGCAATAAGAGTATGTCCAAACCTGCCGCTGAAGTTTTCTGAATGCTTTATTTCCTGGTCCAACATCAACATGAGGTAGAAAGAAAAGGTTGATAAAAGGAGATAATGTTGCAGTATCAGGCTTTGGATGAAAGGAGAGCAGTCCTGCTCTTCGTAGTAGAATAGTTTTGTCGCCACTCAAGCCAGAGTGGGTAAAGTGCCTCCGGACAGACTTCTGCCACAAGCCTGGCAGCCGGGGCGTCACTTAAGGTTGCTGGGAGGAACAAGTCTTTCTCACTGACTTGGCTCTAGTAGAATTTAGTGTTTTAGATGAAGACCTCTGCCACAGGCCCAATATTGGACTGAAAGTTCTCTTTTAGTAGGAGCCACCAGCTGACCGTCTATGGTAGCGTTCTAATAGGAGCGACGCAAGGCCCCCCGACTTAGAAAATGCTCCCTGTACGACTTTGGGGGAGACCTCCATTGACTTCTATACAGAAGTCGTTTGGCAGGCCGCCCCCGGAGTCGGATCGCCCCAGTGTGAACCGACTCTTAGTGTAGGCACAGATTGGAGGGAGATTGGTCATGTAGCCCTGTCGTCACTCGCCCCCAGCTTAAACCAACTTGCCAATTGCTAGTAGGCGAGTGGAAATTTTGAGGGCAGCAGCAGTTTTGAAAATGCTAATTTCATAAAAAAAATTTTTAATACACTTTAATAAAAAAATATCTTCTCTTTTTTTTTTTGTGTAAAATGTGAAAGATATTACGCCGAGTAAATGGACACCTATCATGTAACGCTTTAAAATTGTGCACACTTATAGAAAGTTAAACTGCAGTACTTGAGTCTCCACATATTTACAGCAGGATTTGACAAATTTTCTTGGAATCTAGGAGCCAGCTAAAAAAGTTAGGAGCCAGAAAAGGTACCCCGTCCCGCGGGGTTCGCGCAGAAGCGAACCCATACTTGAGTAGTGCCCGCATATGTAAACAGTATTCAAACCGCACATGTGAGGTATCGCCACAATTGCAGAGTGAGCGCAATAATTCTAGCCCTATACCTCCTCTGCAACTCAAAACATGCAACCTATGGAGATTTTAAAGGGTAACAGTTTGTCACCATTCCACGAGCGGACGCAATTTTGAAGCGTGACATGTTGGGTATCCATTAACTCGGCGTAACATTATCTTTCACAATATAAAAAAAAATAGGCTAACTTTACTGTTTTTTCTTCTTCTTTTTTTTTTTAAGTGCGCTTGTAAGAACGCTGCGCAAATACAGTGTGACAAAGTATTTCAACGACTGCCATTTTATTCTCTAGGGTGTTAGAATAAAAAATATATATAATGTTTGGGGGCTTTAAATAGAGGGAAGGAGATGGCAGTGAAAACACTGGGGAAGCTCCATTAGAATTTCTGGTTTACTTGTCATGTCAACGCCCACCACAAGATAGTGCCAGATCACAGAAGGAAGCTTAGGCCTGCAGATAGCCACAAAGCCGCGGCCTCAATTACTGGCCATCACGGCCGGAGATGGGGGCGCACGGAGACAAAGGATGGGGTATCCTTTGTCTCCTTGTGCCCCCACCGCGCGCTCGCGTCGGCCAGTAATTGAGGCAGCGGCTTTGCGGCCTTCTGCAGGCTTAAAGGGGTTGTAAAGACAAAAATATTTTCCTCTTAAATTAAAGTCTGACAGTAGCTGATAAAGTAAAAAGTAATGTTTTGCATTATAACTAGTTTGATACCTGTTGAAATCAAGCTGATTATTCACCTCCGTCACTCCTGAATCGTTATTCTCACTGAATTCCTGGTTTGCGGTGCGCATTCATTCTTGCTACATCACGGCCTAATGGGAACTACAGTTCCCATTAAAGGGGTGGTTCCCCTAAAAATAAACTTTTAACATTGCATCTATCCTCTTAATTACATGTAGAATCGGCTGGTATTTAAAAGAAAATCCGTCCGTACATACTATTTTCTTCATGCAGCCTTACCGCAGCTTCCGGTTATATGCTTGGGGACAGGCATCCGATCGACGCATACAGCGCGTCACGAGATGCCGAAAGAAGCCGAACGTTGGTGCGGCTCTATACGGCGCATGCGCACCAACTTTCGGCATCTCGTGATGCACTGTATGCGTCGATCGGATGCCTGTCAATCAAGTAGGCTCGCCCTACCCCGACCGTCAGACCCGGAAGCGGCGGTGAGACTACATGCCGAAAATGGTATGTACGGACGGATTTTTTAAAAAATACCAGCCGATTCTACATGTAATTAAGGAGAGAACTGCAATGTTAAAAGTTTCTTTTTAGGGGAACCACCCCTTTAAGCTTAGCCTCCATGCCTGTGAGGGATAAGAGAGCATCTTCACGCAGGGCTGTAGTCATAGGGAGGGAGTGAGCACATTCTGCTTTCCACCATGCAAAATGTCTCAGATGCTGGTGGAAAGCAAGAAGAGGAGAGACAGGAAATGGCATTTTCAAACCTGGATTACTGTATTTTGGAGTTTAAAAGGAAAAACGAGGTAAGTGATATTTAAATGCTTTAGCTTACAGCGAGAAGCACAGAAACAAGATATTTCGATATGCAGATGGCCAACATGTTTCGCACAGTTGTGCTGCTTCAGGGCCTTGCACCCATCTTCAGTTTTGTGTGGTCTGTACAGGACAAAAATATGTCATTAGTATACATTTTGGGTGTGTAGTGAAAATTGCGCTTCCCTAAATTAATATTGCTAAATGGTTTGTATTTACCTCCTTAGGCCACTAGGTGGTTCAATTTCTTACAAAGGTAATACTCTCCACTGTGCTCAAATTATAATAAATTACAAGAAAATATATACATCAACTGTGAAAAAAAACATGAAAAAAGGTGATACACTGAAAACCCTGTATCTCTATTTATACATTTTTCAGTGTATCACCATACAGGGTTTTCAGTGTATCACCACACAAGGTTTTTTTCATGTTTTTTTTCACAGTTGATGTATATGTTTTCTTGTATTTTCTTGTAATTTATTATAATTGGAGCACAGTGGAGTGTATTACCTTTGTAAGAAATTGCACCACCTAGTGACCTAAGGAGGTAAATACAAACCATTTAGCAACATTAATTTAGGGAAGCGCAATTTTCTCTACACACCCAAAATCTATATGGGAAAGAATACCAGATTGGTAAACAGACCCATTTTTTTTTTTTTTTTTTTAAAATTGCAGCACACCCACTAATCACAGGATATTCCACTTGCGCCAACCACACACACACAAAACATTAGTATACATTGCAGTCATAAAATGTATTGCATAGTATCACATACATATTATGCTCACCTAGTCTGATAAAACTTGAATGAATCAAATTCAACCTACAAGGTGCACCAATGACGAGTGGAGCGCACAGTGCAGGAGTCCCGGTGCACCTCGTAGGTTGCATTCTCAAAAAGGTTATCGGATGCAGAGAAGGGCAACCAAACTAATAAGAGGCATGGAGGAGCTCAGGTATGAGGAAAGATTAGAGGAAATTAATTTATTCACTCTTGAGAAGAGGGAAAATAAGGGGGGGGATATGATCAACATGTACAAATATATGAGGTCCATATAGTGAACTTGGTGTTGAGTTATTCACTTTACAGTCAACACTAAGGACAAGGGATTACTCTTTACGTCTAGGGGAAAAGAGATTTCTCCTCCAAATACGGAAAGGTTTCTTCACAGTAAGAGCTGTGAAAATGTGTGAAATAGACTCCCTGCAGAGGTGGTTCTAGCCAGCTTAGTAGATTGTTTTAACCCTTTTCCTACCAAGTCATTGTAAAATGACGTCGGCGGGAACCCTCCCTCCGACCCTCCGGATGGACGTCTGTCCTTGCCTCTCGGGCAGATAGAGGCCTCTCGCCCCTGCCGCACTGCTCGGGACCCGGTGCGCCTGCTTGGCGGCCGCGATGTCCGCCAAGTACCCGCGATTGCCCGCAATCACGGCAGGACCATGTCGCTGTATAAAGGTGAATGGTCCCAAAAAACGTGTCAAAAGTATGTAGAAGAATATGTATCGGACTAAACTGAGGAAAACTTTTTTTTTATTGTGATATTTATTAAATCAAAAAGTAAAAAATATAATTTTTTTTATTTTATTTTTTTCAAAATTGTTGCTCTTTTGTTTATAGCGCAAAAAAATAAAAACCGCAGAGGTGATCAAATACCACCAAGCAAAAGCTCTATTTGTGGGGAACAGTCTTGCATTACTGCGCAATTGTCATTCAAATTGCGACAGGCGCCAGGACGAATAGGCCAGGCTGTAGTGGAGCTGCCAGTAGACATATGGCAATTGAGAGTTTGGTGATCCCATTGCACTGCTGCATTGCCAGTCTTGTGTCACTTGCTGTGTACCCCATCGTATAGGATAGGCACCTAGATCAACTTGCCCCTCCACACAGATGGAGCCCATTTGGGCGACTAATGGGGTGGGCGGAGTCCCGTAAGAAAGGCGGGACCAGCCAGCTAGTGACGAATGGCTGCGCCTGTATGCACACATGCACCTATAAAGGGATGGTTTGCAGGAAGAGAGAGTTATCGCAGACCACCTAGGCTTTGAAGAAGGGGGTACGCCCCAGAAACGCGTCAGCCACATTGGTGTTTAGGGTCTGACTGGCAGGTGCCGTGAGGTCCAGGTTCAGCTGTTTTTAATGCGCTTACTACTGAATGTTTGTAAGTAGGACCATTGCTTTTTATTTTGTGTATATTAAAATGTATAAGTGGTAATGCACAAGGTCGGTGCGCCCTCCTTTCTTTTCTTTTTCATTTTAGCCATATGAACACCCTTTGTTCTGTGGAGGGCTGCAAGACTTAAGACTTTGCCTTTATACCATACTGATTCACCCAGTTTGGCGATACACCAGAGCGCAGGAGGATTTTTGTGGTATATTGAGAGTGATGTGGATCACATAAACACGCGACAAGACTTACAACATAAATAGACCTGAAGTGTGCCTTGGTGGTCTGGTCAGTATGCCAAGAAAGGGGGCAAAAGACTCCGATAGGGAAATAGCTTATATTGATTTCTTGTATTTATTGAGCCAGCTTGGTAAAGGCTTGTGCCATTCCTTCCTAAGGATTTGGGATGTATGTGGCAAAACAAGGAGACTTCCCAGCAGCCTGGTATCTCGATTACGTGGTCTGGTACTCCCTGTTGGGAGGCAGTTGAGGCTGCTCTAATTCGGAAAGAATGTCCAGAGAACCGGCTGGGATTTGAAGCCCAAGTTGCTTAGGATTCTGACATGCTTGACAACTGTCTGCCACTCAGGGAGCTGGTTTAGAAAGGGTAGCAACAAGCTACCATCAGATTTGCTGGGTAGATGGAGCAGTAGTCGGTGGAGCACCGTCACTGGGCGTCAGGCATTGTTAGTCTGAAACAGGTTGATGTCAACCCCCGGGGCTGGTTTGTTGCATTTGCAGACTGAGAGTGTAGGGGTTCGAAAGCGAGTCGGGTGGCGTCGGAGCAGTGTCTGACTGCCCGAGCCATTGACTGTAAATTCACTTGGTTGTAGGGAACCGTAGAAGGCCTGGTAGATGCCTGCTTGGATGACTATGCTGGGCAAGGCCCTAAATGGGGAACGAGTAAGGATTTCAGACATGTCCCTAAAGAGGGCAGGTTGGTGCTTCTGTATGCTCTGTAGAAGGGACTTGACTGCATGGGCTCGAGAATACTGACAGTTCACTGGGGTCCTGCAGGGACAGGAAATGCTGGACGCCATCTAGATATGGCGTGATAGTATTGTGAGAAAGGGTCAGCTGCGTGTGGAAATACGATATGAAGGCTAGGACGTGTCTAACGTTGCCTATTGCTGCTCCGAGGCAAGTGGCCAAAAATTAGCAGTTAGTGTTCCAAGCAGTGTGATAGGCCTTCAGTGTGTTGTGTGCCAAGGAGTGGTTAATAAGCTGGGTTGAGTTCGTGAGATGCTACTTCAATCCATCGTCCGCAATGACCAGGGTGGGACAGGGATGATTATTGGGTCAGCTCCAGGCTCTTGCTGGAAAAACAAAGTAAGGTTGGAATGGGACAGAGCATCAGCTGCGATTTTTGCATTTGCCTGGAACATGTCTACAGAAGATATTAAACTGGTGACAAAGGGACAGCTGCACGAGCCTGCGCAGGAAGGACATGATGGGGAGAGACTTGATCTACCTTAATTGATGAAGTCGGCTGTGGCTTGATTGTCTGTGGTGAAGAACACTGTCTGTCCAGTTCAAGTGTGGCCCCAGACCTGGGCAGCTGCCACAATGGGGTACAGCACGAGGCGTGATGAAGACTGGGTGAAGCAGAAATTTAAGAGAATTTCTGGGGGCCAAGGTTAGGAGAACCAGTGGCGGACGAAAAATGCAGGCAAAAGCCTGTGGTGGCTCGGCTGACACTGCCGGGACGAAGATTGAAATGCCGGGACGAAGATTGAAATGCTGTTCTATCAGGTGGGGAAGTTGTCCCACATAGCTAAGTCTGCTACTGATGCTTGGTCTAGTTTGAGCTGACCAACGTGCACTCGCAGACCAACGTGCACTCGCTGGTTCTGGTTGGAAACCTGAACTAACTGCAGGGAAAAAGACAGGGAAAAGATGAGTGGCCCGTGTGCCACTAAAGATGAATGGCCAACTGGGTGCCACTGTGTGTTTGTTTGGCTGATTGTCACTGAGGTGTGTTTGCAAGTTTAGTTTGTATTCGGGTTTGCACGTAGGTGCGTGCTGCAAAGTGTTTTATACTGCTGCAGACAATATTGTGTGGTTGCAAGGGTCTCAGTCTGGTTTGCTGAGACGATATTGCATGGTTGCAAAGGTCTCGATGATTATGAGGTTTGTTTTGAGATGGCCTTGTGTGGTTGCACGGGTCTCAACAAGTGAGGGGTTGCTGAGACGATGTTGCGTTTGCAATGGTCTCAAGTGAGTGTTGGGCTGCTGAGATGACTATGTATGGCTGCAAAGGTCTGAACGGGTGTCAGGTTGCTGAGACGATATTGCGTTTGCAATGGTGTCAAATGAGTGTCAGTTTGCTAAGACGACTTTGTATAGCTGCAAAGGTCTGAACGGGCGTTAGGTTACTGAGACGAGATTTGTGTGGTTGCAAAGGTGTAGACGAGTTTGAGGTAGCTGATGACATTTTGCAAGGGTCTCAAATGAGTGTCAAGTTGCTGAGACAATATTCCCCCCTTTTTTTTCTTTTCTTTTTTTTTTCTTTTTTTTATGAAAACGACTGTGAATGAAACGCTGGTAAACATGAGTTACCACATCTGGCTGTGTTTACAAGCTGTTACAGGCATTGGCGTTTTGAATGCCTTTGAACATCCGTCTGAACCCATTTTTTTTTTTTCGAGAAGGGTTTCTGAACTCAACTGCCTAGAAATGACTATAAATGATCCTGTGTACATGTACTGATAAGATAACATAGAGGAGTGATTGGGGATCCTGTGTAGACGTACTGATAAGATAACATAGAGGAGAGATCAGGGGCGGCTGAAAAACACCCATTTTTCTGGCTGCAAGGGTCTCAATGAATGCCATGTTGCTGGGGCGAGACTGCGTTGTCACAAAGGTCTTTGAGTGGGATGTTGCTTGAGACGGTATTGCGTGGTTGCAAGGGTCTCAACAAGGGTGTCAGGCTGCTGAGACGGTATTGCGTGGTTGCAATGGTCTCAACAGGTGTCAGGTTGCCGAGGGGCTGAGATTGCGTTGTGGAAATTTTTTTAATTTTTTTTTTTTTTGCGTTTTTGTAAAGGTCATGTGTTGCAAGGGTCTTAACAAGGGTGTCAGGCTGCTGAGATGATTTGCAAGGTCTCAATCAATAAGAATTGGGTTACTGAGAGAGGATAGAAACACCTGATTTGTTTGTACCTTAAGCAAGCAGTATAGGGTAGAAGGACAATGCCTGTATGAATCGTAGGTTCCATAGGGGCCACTAATGAATGATATGGGAGACAACGAATAGTAGCAAATTGATAGGACATAAAGAATTTAATAACAAATTTTACTTGCGACAGTGGGCCATGCGAGTGAGTTTGCGGCGGACTGTGGCTGGAGTGAAACATGTAGGAAAGGTGTAGGGATGCCATGCATGGGGCAAAACAAGGTTTGGTGTAGAAATAGAACACGAGAAGTGCGTACGAATATTTTATAAGCTCTACTGTGGGAACCGAACATGATGCGGGTGACACCATGAGTGGCCACGAATTTTGACATGACAAACAAGCTAACGAATCCTACCTGGGACAATGAACATGCAACTGGGTTTGCTTGGACTGGAGTGGATGTGCAACACATCCGAAGAGTGTGGGGTGGTGTGGTGTGGCGCCATGCATGACGCACAGGCAATAACTTTGGTAAATAAATGAGAGAGAAGAACCGTGTACAATTTGTAAGTTCCGCTGCGGAAACTAAAACGCACGGCATGGGGGAAACCTAGAATGGCAATGGTGGAAAGTATGCAATGTATCTGATACAAAACGGTTATAAAGAGAAATGACTGATACAAAAACGGTTGTAAAATGCATGAAACAAATCCGATACGAATCGGAAGTAAGGAGTGTTGAACAAATCTGCTGTGAATTGGTTGTAGAGTGTATGCTACCAGCCACCCATCCCCCCCAGGCTAATCAAGTGCAGACAAGAAGGCAGCAGGTGAGTTCAATTACCACCTTAATCTGCCAAAGAACCCATAGGCCTCTTACACACAGATCAGTTTTTCTTCAGGTTTTTCTTCTCAGTTTACCAAAACCATGTAGTACAAGGGCCTGCCTGATTGCATACAAATTGAGACTCTTGAGGTTTGACCTCATATTAGATGGATTTGGTAAACTGAAAAGAAAAACCTGAAGAAAAACTGATCTGTGTGTAAGAGGCCATACAAAGAATATATGCTAATCTCCAAATGAATGAGACAGCAAGCATGGACACAAATATGAATATACAAATAAATAGTTTGTTTGGCAGGAGGAAGTTACAAATGTACCAAGCTTGTAACTAAGATGTTAGAACATGAGCAAAAATAACTCAGAGGCAGATTTTTACAAAAGAAATGCAGGATAGGAAGCATAACGAACTGCAAGATTGCACATGATACAAAAGGTTTGAATACAACCTGCGACAGTAAGCGGAAACCGCCGTCGAAGACCATGAACGGAGAAGCCGCAATGCACTTGCGATGTCGAATGCGATTGAATGCGCAGACTCACGAACATGAGGTGAGCTGAGAAGAGTCGGCCCAGTGACGTGTAGTACTGCACACTGAACCGACAAAGCGCATGTGTGAGTGGGCTGCTTAAATACCCTCCGGGCTCCTCCCATAAACTCAGGCCACCATACTGGCCTTCTTATATATATATATATATATATATATATATATATATATATATATATATATATATATATATATATAATATAATATATATATAATATATATATATATATATAATATAATGTTTTTTTCTTTTTTTTTTTATGGTTGAACTGGATGGACTTGTGTCCTTCTTTTATTTTTTTTTTATTTTTTTTTTCAACCCGACTAACTATGTAACCAGTGCCTTACGTGTGCCCATTGGTGCTCCTCTCCCCACCTCCCCGGCCGGCGTCTTCATTCCGACTGTGGGAACCCAGCCGTGACAGTCTTCGGCTTCACGGCCGGCACCCACTGCGCATGCGCGAGCGGAACTGCGCATGCGCGAAGGGCGTGGCCCGCCGCTGATTGGACAGGTGATCGCATGGGACCTGTCATGTGTCCCATGCGATCGCCTACAGGGAGGGGCTGCTGTAGGCGATTAAGCTTAATCGCCTAACAGCCCCTCGGCGGAAGCAGGAAGTGGGACAGGAAGTCCCACTCCTGAAGCCCCCCCCCCCCCAAAAAAAATTACATGCCAAATGTGGAATGTAAGGGGGTGAGGAGTGGGATTAGCGGAAGTTCCATTTTTGGGTGGAACTTCCGCTTTAACAAAAAAAAGTCAAGCTGTTTAATCTTTCAATTAACAAATTATGAGTTGGTGCTACATTAAAATTACAACCGCAATTACACCGCTTGTTGCTTTTAGCAGGTGTTGTACCCAATGACAGTGTTTACAAATTCAAATGAATGATCACCAAGTTGTCTCACAAAAATTGAATTTTTTTACAGAACATCTCGGCATATATAAAGGTCCACTTTTTTGAAAGCCAGACATAGCAGACTTGCTATACTGTGTACAATGTACACTGTCCTGTGTAAAACATTTGCTTTTCCCTCTTTGGGTGCCAGAAGGATTAGGAAGGTGATCTCTGTCCCAGTGTGCAGTGACTCAGTACCAGCACACTTGAGACTGTGCAGTATGAGCTGAACACACAGCTTACACCAAGGATGGGGCACAGGAATTTTGGTGACTCTTTGCTATGACACAGCACCTTGGCATTGCAATTGGAGAGGGGCGGCCCAGAATTGTGACATGTGGGGGTACCTGGGCAGTGTGATGAGAGGGGGGGTCCCTGTCCCTTGGCAGTGTTATAGGAAGAGGGGGTCCCTGGACAGTGTGATAGGAAGAGGGGGGGGGGGGTCCCTGGCAGTGTTGTTCATCTTACTTTAAAAAAGTAATTAGTTACAGTTACAAATTACTTCTCCGAAAAAGTAATTGCGTTAGTGACTCAGTTACTACATTGAAAAAGTAATTTAGTTACTCAGCAAAGTAAATTACTTTTTTTTTAAATATTCTACATTGCTTTGTTGAGATGATTTCCTTTCTAGAATGCAGGTGACGGGCGCTTGCCAGGGAGCAGTGAGTTAATACTCCAAGACAAAAGAATGCCAGATCCTTGAGAGAAGAAAACCGGAAACAAATGGTGATCTTGTGTATATCCCAGCCTAGGTGCATCCGTCCCACCATGTATGTGCAGCTAATAGAATTTAAAACCCTTATCCATCTGCTACATATTGCATCCAAATTATAAGCTGGATTAAAATGTATGTTTATAATATACATTCCCTTGACGTTTACAGAGTCTGCAATTTAAAATCTTATATTAGGCTTTATAAGAATTTTCTATAGTTTATTGTTTATTATTTTTGTTCCGGCCATGTGTTCCCGGATCATTGATCAGGTTGCGCACAAAGTGTGTGTGTGATCGATGTGAGTTGATCAGTGTGAGGCGGATGGGGCTCATTGTATCCAGGGCTCATTGCGATTGGGAGTTTTAAGACCACTGTGACAGGCCATCACAGCGGTCACATGATTCTAAAGCGGAGTTCCACCCATATTCATATTCACAGCGCCGGCAGAAGCAATTACTCTGCTCCCATCTAGTGGTGGTAGATGTAATTGCGGTAACGTCGCCCAAGTAATGGGAACTGCGTTACCGTGAGGGGAAGAGTAATCAGGTAGATTACTCGTTACCCTCAAAAGGGGCTGCGTTAGGTTACTGCGTTTTATTGTAACTGTTACTTACAACACTGGACCCTGGACAGTGTGATTGGAAGAGGGAGGGGGGCGTCCCTGGACAGTGTGATAGGAAGAGGGGGGCGTCCCTGGACAGTGTGATAGGAAGAGGGGGGGTCCCTGGACAGTGTGATAGGAAGAGGGGGGGTCCCTGGACAGTGTGATAGGAAGAGGGGGGGGGGTCCCTGGACAGTGTGATAGGAAGAGGGGGGGGGGTCCCTGGACAGTGTGATAGGAAGAGGGGGGGGGGGGGGGGACCCTGGACAAAGTGTTAAAGGAAGAGGGGGGGGGGGTCCCTGGACAGTGTGATAGGAAGAGGGGGGGGGGTCCCTGGACAGTGTGATAGGAAGAGGGGGGGGGTCCCTGGACAGTGTGATAGGAAGAGGGGGGGGGTCCCTGGACAGTGTGATAGGAAGAGGGGGGGGGGGGGTCCCTGGACAGTGTGATAGGAAGAGGGGGGGGGGGGTCCCTGGACAGTGTGATAGGAAGAGGGGGGGGGGGTCCCTGGACAGTGTGATAGGAAGAGGGGGGGGTCCCTGGACAGTGTGATAGGAAGAGGGGGGGGGTCCCTGGACAGTGTGATAGGAAGAGGGGGGGGGGGTCCCTGGACAGTGTGATAGGAAGAGGGGGGGGGGGGTCCCTGGACAGTGTGATAGGAAGAGGGGGGGGGGTCCCTGGACAGTGTGATAGGAAGAGGGGGGGGTCCCTGGACAGTGTGATAGGAAGAGGGGGTCCCTGGACAGTGTGATAGGAAGAGGGGGGGGGGGGTCCCTGGACAGTGTGATAGGAAGATGGGGGGGGGGGGGGGTCCCTGGACAGTGTGATAGGAAGAGGGGGGGGGGGGGGGTCCCTGGACAGTGTGATAGGAAGAGGGGGGGGGGGGTCCCTGGACAGTGTGATAGGAAGAGGGGGGGGGGTCCCTGGACAGTGTGATAGGAAGAGGGGGGGGTCCCTGGACGGTGTGATAGGAAGAGGGGGGGGGGGGGTTCCTGGACAGTGTGATAGGAAGAGGGGGGGGGGTTCCTGGACAGTGTGATAGGAGGCGGCAGAGTAACATAAGGACAGATTGTGACAGGAGGACACATGAAGTTCACTCATGTGCAGGGCACTGTGTCTTATGCTGAAGCCCTCCTATCACACACAGACAGTAATCACAAAGAATGCTCCGAATCCCCCCTCCCCCTCTTCCTCGTCAGGTTGTTTCTCTGACTGTTGTTGGTCTCTTGGAACTTGGAAGATCTGTTTCTGGTCGGATTTCTGTAGATAAAAAACATGCTCTGTCCCATAGTTCTTCACTGACACCAACAGTGTGCAGTGATCTGACAGGTTGCTGGCCAGACTCTGAAGAGGGAGGGGGCAGGGCTGAACTCGCTCAGTTCACTGCTAGAATCCCTCTTCTTCAGCAGCTTCTTCCTCAGCATAAGCTGAGTTCTCTGTAAAGTCCTCCAGGGCTGGGGTGCTCAGTGTCCACCGGACACTTCTTCTCCCCCCCTGCAGGGTCCTGGCTGACTGAGTTTGCATTGAGGGAGATGCTGGAATATATTTTCGGCAGCTCCTCAAGAAACAAAAACCATGTCTCACAGCGCCCCCTTTATAAGTAGCGCCCATGGCACGTGCTATGCCTGCCATCAGAGCTGTATCCTGGCCTAGGCCAACAAGGCCCAGGCCTAGGGCAGCACTTTGCAGGGGGGCAGCACAAAAAGAGTCCCCGCCAGCTTGCGCTACAGTGTTAGGCCTCTTACACACTATCAGTTTTTCTTCAGGTTTTTCTCTTCAGGTTTACCAAATCCATCTAATATGAGGTCTAACCTCAAGAGTCTCAATTTGTATGCAATCAGGCAGGCCCTTGCACTACATGGTTTTGGTAAACCTGAAGAGAAAAACCTGAAGGAAAACTGATAGTGTGTAAGAGGCCTTTGGAAAATTAGTCTAGCGCCCCCATAAAGCGGCCGCGCAGCTTCTAGCTAGCGCTTCCAAATTTGACTGTTTTGTCATCCTGGACCACAAACCTTCATCACTGTGCTATATGTTTCTGCTGCACCATCTACTTAAAGTAGAACTATAGGCAACACTTTTACCATCCCTGTCCCATTGCGAAGATTTCCCTTCACTTCCTGCTCTATGGGCAACCAGGAAGTAAGAGCAGGGCCGTTCCGCCCTATAGGCTCACTATGCAAGCCGCTTAGGGCCCCGCAAAGCTGGGAATGGCCCCCTAAATTACTAGAGGCTCCGCCTGGTGAGAAGTCATTTTCGCCCCCCTCACCCCGCTTCTCAACTTAATGTGACATGTCTCTGTCATCAGCGCCCCCCACTTCTCATTTTTAATGTGCCATGTCATTTTGCTTAGGGCCCCAGGGAGGTCAGGATCGGCACTGAGTAATTTAAGTAAATTAAGGGAATCCATGCCCCCCCCCCTTCCTCAGAACTAGTGTCCTCACTCAAATATTTCGGGGCGGGTCTTAAACAACACAGGGTGTGGCCGTGACAGAAAGGGGTGGGTCATATTTAAATTGGGGGGTGCACGAGTTTAGTCAGGCCTAGGGCACCACAAAACCTAAATACGCTTCTGCCTGCCATACCCTTGATACGCCACTGGACCTAGTTGGTGAAGGTAGATCAGCAACGGGAATATGCGGTGGCACCAGCACCTCTACTATGGGCAACAGGCTGTGACAGATTGTTGCTTCACAGACAGGTGCCCACTGCGCATACACGAGCCGCAATACGTTCTGAGACTGGTCCCGAAGTCTTCTAGGACCTGTCATGTGTCCCAGAAAACTTCGGGAGGGGGAAGGAAAACGTCCACTTTTGTTTGCCTAAGGCAGATAAAAGTGGGAGTGGATACCTGTCAAAATTGAATACCTACTCCTCCTCTCCTCCCCAAAAGTTTTTTGTTTAAAAAAAACTGGGAGGAGTCTTTAAAGCAGAATGTCCACTTTTGGGTAGAACATTCAGAGAAGGCTTTTAAATTTTCTCCATGAATGCAAAACATTCTCTGATTGGACAAGATGCAGTGTGTGATGTTGCCTTCTCATTCAACCCCTGTCAGGTTGCTATTTGTGGGAGATTTCACCCTCTATAATTGCCCTGCTGGAACAAAAGTGAATGAAACTGACATAATTAAAGTGGTCATGAAGCCCTACGTTTTTTTTGTACTACTTTCACACTTGGGTGATTTTCAGGCACTCTAGCGCTAGAATTTGCCTCTGCTAAGCGCCTGAAAGTGCATCCTATTCATTGCAGTGTGTTTTTTCACACTGCGTCGGCGCGCTTGTGGGACTTTCCGAAAAGTTCTGCGAGCAGCATCTTTGGGGCCGGTTGGGAGCCCTGGATTTGGTGCCAAAAGACCCTGCCTATTGCAATGAGTGGGCAGTGCTTCAAAGTAGGGTTGTCCCGATACCAGTATTGGTATCGGGACCGATATAGAGTATTTGCGGGAGTACTTGTACTCCCGCAAATACCCCCGATAATAGAATACTTTTTCCGTCCCCCATACCCCGCCGCTGCAGCCGAATGCCGCATCGAAATCCGCCGCCGCATGGGTTAAACATCGTGCGGGAACATCACAGCTTTCATTTGAATAGCTGTAGTGTTCCCGCCCGTATAGACACTGGGTGACGAAGGAGCTGGGGAAGCTCAGTAGCGAGCCTGTCCAAATGCTCCCATAGAAAATCGCTTTCTACAGGAGCGCTCACTGAAGAGGGGGAGCCTGGACTGCCAACGGGGACCCCAGAAGAGGATCGAGGCTGCTCTGTGCCAAACCAATACACAGAGCAGGTAAGTGGAACTTTTTTTTTTTTTTTTTTTAATATTAAGGAACTTTAATGTAACTTGGCTGTCAACAGAAGATAACTAGAGCTGCATGATCATTAAAAACATCGCAATCTCGATTCATCCCCCTCACGATCTTAAGCCGGCATTTCCACAAATCTATGTAAACAGTGCAGAGCCATTCTCTGCTCACTCACCGCTGTCAAAACAAAAAAAAAAAGCCTCCGGCAAATGTTTTATAAACGTTGTATAGCGATAACTTTTTGTAACGAAATGTCCCACACTCCGATTGAGTGCTTTCGTCCTATACCACTTCCTCCTAGTCTGAACCTAGATATCAGATATTCCAACCGCTATCAACATCGAACAAGACGATACTTGCTGATTGCTGAACATGAACTGTTTATTGTAAAAATATTACAAGTCTTATATACAGTAGAAGAGGAGGTAACCAGAGCATTAACATGAGCTAATTAACTAATCCCTTAAAGCAGCCTGGTCGTTATGATAAATCAGGATTTCACTACAGGTCAGACTTGTCACTGAGCTTCACACAGTAGATTATACATTTTTTTTTTTTACAGGTACCCTGTCCCCACTTCTGGGGGAAAGGTGCCGCAGGGAATTACGTTAGCAGCTTGCTCCTTCCTCCCCTTCAGTCGGGCCAGTAAGAGAGCTCAGCATGCTCCGCACATGCGCCGTAAGGACCCGGTCGGTCGTGAAGCTAAAGGGCTACACTGCCAGGTTCCCTTACCCACAATGGCGGCGGCAGCACCCGACCAGCAGCTGGCAACATCAGCTGTGGTCCCGACATTGCTGGACTCCAGGACAAGTAAGTGTCTTACTGTTAAGTCAGCAGCTAAGTCAGCAGCTACAGTATGTGAAGCTTCTGACTTTTTTTAATTTTTAAAGGAGCGAGCGGAACTCCGCTTTAAAGACAGTGTAAACTTCCATCTTTAAGTTTTACCTATGGGTAGTGTAAATATCTTCCTAAACGTGTCCTAGCAGCCATGCACTCTGAAGGACCAACCACCCATGGCGTTTCATCAGAAAAGTGTGCCGTGACCAGCGGCTTCCCGCACGAATGTCCAGGAGTGACATCATCGTGGCTCCAACCAGTCAGAGCTGCCGGGCTGGGAATAAAAACCAGCCCTGGAAAAAATGTCATACTAGCCCCATAGCATTATTGTACCTTACAGACCAAAAGTTTGGACACACCTTCTCATTCAAAGAGTTTTCTTTATTTTCATGACTATGAAAATTGTAGATTCACACTGAAGGCATCACAACTATGAATTAACACATGTGGAATTATATACATAACAAAAAAGTGTAAAACAACTGAAAATATGTCGTATTCTAGTAGCCACCTTTTGCTTTTGATTACTGCTTTGCACACTCTTGGCATTCTCTTGATGAGCTTCAAGAGGCTGTCACCTGAAATGGTCTTCCAACAGTCTTGAAGGAGTTCCCAGAGATGCTTGGCATTTGTTGGCCCTTTTGCCTTCACTCTGCGGTCCAGCTCACCCCAAACCATCTTGATTAGGTTCAGGTCCGGTGACTGTGGAGGCCAGGTGGCGCAGCACCCCATCACTCTCCTTCTTGGTCAAATAGCCCTTACACAGCCTGGAGGTGTATTGGGGTCATTGTCCTGTTGGAAAAAAAATGATGGTCCAACTAAACGCAAATCGGATGAAATAGCATGCTGCTGCAAGATGCTGTGGTAGCCATGCTGGTTCAGTATGCCTTCAATTTTTTAATAAATCCCCAACCGTGTAACCAGCAAAGCACCCCCATACCATCACACATCCTCCTCCATGCTTCACGGTGGGAACCAGGCATGTAGAGTCCATCTGTTCACCTTTTCTGCATCGCACAAAGACACGGTGGTTGGAAAGAAAGATCTCAAGTTTGGACTCATCAGACCAAAGTACAGATTTCCACTGGTCTAATGTCCATTGCTTGTGTTCTTTAGCCCAAACAAGTCTCTTCTGCTAGTTGCCTTTCTTTAGCAGTGGTTTCCTAGCAGATATTCTATCATGAAGGCCTGATTCACACAGTCTCCTCTTAACAGTTGTTCTAGAGATGTCTGCTGCAAAAGGTGGCTACTGTACTTTGGAGAACCTAGAATATGACATATTTTCAGTTGTTTCACAATTTTTTGTTATGTATATAATTCCACATGTGTTAATTCATAGTTTTGATGCCTTCCAGTGGCGTCACTAGGGTTGGCGTCACACGGTGCGGTGAAACATGGTGTCACCCCCCCCCCCCCTCCATCAGAACAGGCAGTAGGGCATTACGCGCCTCTCACGTTGTTGTTCTATTCCTCGCCTCGGGTTTTTCACATGGAGTATGCAGTGCAGGAGTTTTTCAGGCGGTATAGCAGTGCTATTTAAGCGCTGTACCGCCTGGAAAAACTCCTCGGTGTGAAAGGGGTCTAACTTCATTAGATGGATGGGGCTATTACTAACAACAATGGATTCTAAATTCAGATGTTACCTGGCAGGTACCATTCAGTATAATTTCTTTGTTGTATACTTTAGAGGATTGGGTTTGAGTCTAGGCCAGGATTTTGTTTGCTAGAAATTTTCCATACCAGAAACTCCTCCATATACTTATGTCCACTGCACATATTTCTGTATTCAAAGTGGACCTGACTACAATATTGAGTGGGAGATTCTCAACTCATTAAGTTAAAACAGTGGGGGTTGGTTTACTGATTTCATCCTTGCCGTTTAGAGGTGCTGATCCCCCTGCAAGCTATTTAGCATCACTTCCTGTGTACATGCACAAACTCCTTGGGGGTTGCATGTCATTGCTTAGGGGCGGGGCTACCTGATGGTGACAGTGGTGGACTATGGCCATGTAATGAGCATCAGCACATCTACCCATCTACCCACAGTCTCCAGTGTGACTACACAGGATCACAATTATGTGTTTGTCACAGTATAACAGGAAGTGTCTAAAGAAGTAGAATCATAAGGTATTTAACATATTTTTTTATTTTTTAAATGACGTTAACATTTTAATGCTTTCGATTTTAGTGATTTGATTTACATTTACTGTAATGTGCTAAAAGCCTTATGAGTAATGTATATTTTCTATTTTCTTACGTCAAGGTATGTGGAGAACACTGACCTCAGCTGCACATCCTCTACAGATCTGCGTTGTTGGCAGTGGTCCTGCTGGGTTTTACACAGCTCAGCACCTGTTAAAGGTAAAACAATGAACTGCTTATACTTTTCTTTTTTTGAATAATTTCTATTGAGAGAAGACTTTACATAAGCAATGGAATATAGGAGCACACATCATTGGCATAGGGTGCATACCTGAAATCGAGGGGTAGGTGAATCAAGGTGTCACATATGTTGTGCATGACCCCCATCACAGCATAAGTTATAGATGTAGCTACTGGGAGGAGGCACAATGTAGCCAAACCTCACTGGGGGTCTGGCAACAGTTAAAGCAGAGTTCTAGTCTGTAAAAAAAAAAATCAGATGTAAATACTGTAGCTGCTGAAATATAATATAAGGACACTTACCTGTCCAGGGATCCCGCAATGTCAGACCCCAAGCCAATTTGTCCATTGGCTTTGGGTACAGGCTCCAGCATTGCAAGTAAGAAAAAACATCAGGGAAGCCTTCCCGGCTTCACAGCTGGTTTCCAACTATGCACGCGCGAGTCGCAATGCGCTTTCTTCATAGTCCCGCTGTCTTTTGGGAGGGGCACAGGTCCCAAAAGGCAGCAGGGGAAGGAGGAAGAGGGGCCTGACATGACCTAGATCGGTCGCACGGCGATCTTACCAGGCAAGTGGGTTCCCTTCAAAACAAATATGGCAGTGGAGGGGGGAGGGGGAGGGTGCGAACAAACGGAGCTTCCTCTTTTGGGTGGAGTTCTGCTTTAACTTGAAGAACCACTATAGAAGTATATTAGGTGTCAAGGGGGAGGCTGCTGTTTTGTCAGTACCTGACCTTCACAGATGCTCTTTTAGCTGAATGGGCACAAATTCCCACAGACACTCCAAATCTTGTTTTTGAAAAGGGAGTGTGGGGGAAGGACCAATTTTTAATGCCCATCCAACTGGCAATTTCATCAGAAGAGCGCATCGGTAATCTTGTACCCCTCTGGGAGGTCTCATACATTGATTCCAGTATCATTTTGCCTTCATGAACCGGAAGAGCAAAGAATATTAGCATAAAGTTCAAAACCTTCATGAATAATAAGATTGCACTCACAGCATACATACCCATCAGCATTCTGTATAATAACATGCAGTGTGTCCTGTCAGCCACCTGCTGCCCCGCCTCAATCTCTACCCAGGGCTGCGGGTTTGATAACAGGAGCAGGCATGCCTTGTGTCCAAAACCAGTGTAAGACAAGTTTCTTATTATTGCATGTTGGGAATGTGTGCACGATCTTGTGCATTCCCGAAAAGTGAAAGAAACACACTGCTGTTAATCAGATGCGTGGGGTGACCAGAATTCTAAATGGGTCACCCCATACATCGGCAAAACCAGCAGCAGCATGCAGTTCCCCATGGCCAAATCTTTAAAAAAGGGTCAGTACAAAGTATACAACTTGAGGTGGGCAGCAGGTCGCTGTGGGGCATACTGCATGTGATACAGAATTTTGATGGGTGCAGTCTTATTTCTAAATAAAGGTTTTACAC
Source organism: Rana kukunoris (assembly GCA_029574335.1). Taxonomy (NCBI): domain Eukaryota; kingdom Metazoa; phylum Chordata; class Amphibia; order Anura; family Ranidae; genus Rana; species Rana kukunoris. The sequence continues at coordinate 188,021 of JAJQKJ010002761.1, read as the reverse complement.
GGATTTACATTATGTATGAATATTCTTTGCTCTTCCGGTTTATGGATGCTGTTTCATTGGAATCAGTGCATGGGAATCGATCAGTGCTGAACTTTAACCTATTGGAATCAGGAATTATTTGTGTCTACAGAGCACCATTTCTTATCCTAGTGAGAGGGAGAGAAAAGCAACTGAACAAGACAATAAAATGGACACCTTATAGGCTACTTCGCAACAGAATTGCACAGAAACGTGGTTTGCAGTTGTTGTGTGTTCCCTTGCTGTGCGACTTGGCAGCCCATTAATTTCAATAGGCTGCAAATTGCACCGTAAGTCCAGTACACACAAAGTGCATCCACTATTTTTGATAATTGTGCCTCACCAAATCACATGATACTATATTACCATGCAATGTGATTTTTTTTCCAAAAGCTTTTGATAGAGTTCATCCCAAACCTTTAATCTACAACCTGAGGTCTGCAGGTGTGGACCATAAGGTTTGTCATTGGGTAAAAAAAAAATGGTTACGGGGCGTATCCAAAGGGTGGTGATAAATAACGTGTACTCAGGACTGGTCTGGAGTGGTAAGTGGGGGCACCCCAAGGTTCTGTCTTGGGACCAATTATTTTCAATTCCTTCATAAATTATACAGAGGATGGGATAAAATGGGTTAATCTCAATTATTGTGGATGACACAAAATTAAGCAGGGCAATACCTTCACATCAGGATGTAAAAATTTGTACAGAAAGACCTGAACAAAATAATGGATTGGGCAAATGAGGTTTAATTTTCGAGAAATGTAAAGTAATGCACTTGGTGCAAAAAACATAAATGCAAACTACTCACTAGTTGAAAACCTCTGGGGGTTCTAGATGATGACATATTCAGCAATGGCATGCAATGTCAAGCTGCAGCTACTAAGGCCCCTTTAGCATGCATAGAAAGGGGGATCTACTCCAGAGATAAAACGATAATCCTACCACTGTATAAAACTCTGGTTAGACCACATCTGGAATACTCTGCCCAGTTCTGATCACCAGTCCTCAGAAGGAATGTGCTGGAACTGGAGAGAATCCAAAGAAGGGCAACAAAACTAATAAGGGGACTGGATGACCTCTAATACAAGAAACGGTTACAACCACTAGATTTATTCTCGCTGGAGAAACGATGCTTGAGAGGAGATATGATAGAGATTTACAAATACTTCAATGGTTATCCCAGCATTGGAAAAAACGATTCAGTCACAGGGAGTGTAATAGGACACGGGGCCACACTATGAGATTGGGGGAGCTTTTTAGGCTATGCTTCTCCTTTGGGTCACAGGAGTGCAATTTTTTTGCAACCCGCTTTCAGCAGAGATCGGTCTGAAGTCCTCTGTCCGCTGACATCATTGCCATCCGTCGGGGGGTATTGTGCTATCATCATGACTTCCAAGTCTGCCATCAATCAGGGCAGCTGGCGGATCAAGTCTCAGCGAGCCACTGAGACGGCTGCTACCCCCCCCCCCCCCCCCCCCCCCACACACACACACAGCTTAGCCCTCTAATGAGCGCGGTGAAGTAGAGCAGAAACGATGCTGACTAAAAGTCTGCATCGCTCTGCATGGGGAAGAGTGAGAACCGAGCCATCAGCGGTGTTCGGTGGTACGTATCGGCCTAAACTGAGGAAAAAATTGTTGGGATATTTATTATAGCAAAAAGCTAAAGATATTGTGTGTGGGTTTTTTTCCCCCCAAAATTTTCACTGTTTTGTTTATAACGCAAAAAATAAAACCCCAGAAGCGATCAAATGCCACCAAAAGAAAGTTCTATTTGTGGGAAAAAAAAGGACGTCAATTTTATATAGGTACAGCGTCGCATCACCGCCTAATTGTCGGTTAAAGCAACGCAGTACCAAATCGCAAAAAAATGGCCTGATCATTGTCTTCCGGGGCTGAAGTGGTTAAAGACTGTACAAGTATAGAAAAATACCAGTTTTCTCTGTCAAAAATGCACTCCGCTTCTAAAGGACCATACACATGGGCCAAATGTCGGACGGCATCAGCCGGATCAATCGAAACCGTCCGACAATTTGGTCCGTGTGTACAGAAGCCGGTTGAATGTCCAGCTTCTGTTTTTGGAGGGGGGGGGGGGGGGGGGGGGGGGTTTCCAGCACGCTGGGTTGCATGGGAGAAAATACTTCTAGTGTGTACTAGACTTTATTCCTGTAGGAAGATTTCACCTTTATGAAAAATCCCTTGAACTCTGGGCCCGACCAAACAGAGCCCAACCACACAGAGCCCAACCACACTTTATGAAGATAAGAGGAATTGAGAAGTTGCAAACTGATAACAGATCACATCTAGCTTAATAAAGAGAGTTTTAAAGTCTCAAGCTTTTTCACCTTAATGCATTCTATGCATTAAGGTGAAAAACCTTCGGAGGTGCACTGCCCCCCTTACTTGCATGAACCTGATCATTCCAGGGACAAGCATAAGCCCAGCAGCTCCAGCCGCTATCTCTCGTCCTGATTGATAGCAGCAAAAGCCGTTGCCCCGCTGCTGTCAATCAAATCCAGTGTCACGGGAGCCGGGGGATGGGTCGAGTCCTGCTGTCTGCGTCAATGGACGCAGCAGCACGACTCTGGAGCACTCCCGCGCGAGTGCCCAGAGGCAATGTGGCTCTCTGTGGGGGCACTCAAGAGGATGAGCCAGGGGGACCCCAGAAGGGGCGGATCAAGGCCGATTTGTGCAGAACCCTTGCACAGAGGAGGCAAGTATGTTAGTTTTGTTTTTCTTCTTTAAAATAACAAACCTTTAAAAACACTTTAAACCCAGACATAGCACACTGCATCCTCCCCTAGTATCGCCCCTGTCTGTATTACCAAATATGGGCTTAATCACAGACCTCTCTATTATTATTATTATTATTATTATTATTATTATTGCCAACCTTGCCTACTTTCAGGTTTTGGGAGTGTGCCCTCCCCCAGCCTTCACCCACTGTGATTGTACACAACAGGAGTCTGTCAGCAAGTCCCAGCCAACGATTCACAATTGAATATACAATCAACACAGAGCTCTGTACACAGGTACTGATCTCTTTCTCATCTCTGCAAAGCAGGGATGAGAAACCTAGATCTCTTAGTAAAAGTGGCACACTTTACACTAGGAGCTGTCCCGATACTAGTATCGGGACCGATACAGAGCATTTGTGCGATGACTTGTACTCGCACAAATGCTCCGGATGCCAGATCCTATAACCGGAAGTCGGCGGGTGGGTGGAGAGGGGGTGGAGCGGTTATCGGTCTGGCGGCAGTGCATGAAAGTTAAGTGGGTAAGCTGACCAGGGCAGGGGTGCAGGGTGCCGCCGCAAATTTCAGTGAGCGGAGCCGTCACATTCAGTACAGGAAGTGACATTCTGTGTCATCGTCTGAAGGGTAAACATCACAACGGCCATCTTGGTACACCCTGCACTTGACTGCAGGAAGCCAGCAGCGGACATCTGGTTACACCCAGCCCATATAGTCCGCTGCTGGCTTACTGAAGCCAAGTGCAAGGTGTACCAATATGGGCATCGCAGCACTTACTAGAAGTTAAATGACATGAATGAGGAGAGGAAAGGAAGGATTTTGCAATGCTATATGCCAAATAGCATTGCAAAATCCTTCCTCTCCTTATTCATGTCGTTTATTATGTAGGTGACGTCAATGCCCCCTGTCAGTGCCCATTATTCAAATTGTCACATGACATTAAAATCGGTAATCGGTATCGGCGAGTACTTGGGGGGGGGGGGGGGGAGGAGTGGTATCGGGACAACCCTACTTTACACATAAGCACACATTTAAAAGAGAAGTATGGTATTTATTTTTTGCAAGATTCATAGTTGCCTAGGTGGTTGCTGTCCGCTGCCGTCTCTGCACTGAACCGAGTGATTGAAAACCGCAGATGTGATATAAACATGGAGTGGAGGGCACTAGAAGTTCCTCTAGGAACTAAATTGTGCTATATTGGTAATTAAATGACACACATTACCATATAGTTAAACGTGGAAAAAATAATATAGTGGGCAAAACAAGCATGAATAAAGTACTGTGAGTCCAATAAATAAATATATATAAATTAGTCCCAATCCAAAAGTGAAATAAGATCAACGGAACAGCTTTCAAAACTCCTTATGCAATCTTATTTCAGAGTGATAATGTTTTCCTTCACCATACACAACATCTTCACCCGAAGTGCGCAAAAATTATGTTGCGCTTACCACAAAACAATGACTACTTTAACCACTTGTCCACCGCCCACCATCAAATGACGGCGGGCGGAGGACTCCATTATCCTGACATCACGTCATATGACATGATGTCTTTTTAAAGCCGCGGGCACGGCCCGGCGGCAACGATCGCCGTCGGGCACACGCGATTGCCCAGTAACTGAGCGGGGACATGGAGCTCTGTATGTAAACACAGAGCTCCACGTCCTGTCAGGGAGAGGAGACCGGTGCTGTGTCCCTTGTACATAGGGACACAATCGGTCACCTCCCCCAGTCACCCCCCCTCCCCCTACAGTTAGAACACTCATAGGACACACATTTAACCCCTTACCCCCCCCCCCCTAGTGGTTAACCCTTCACTGCCAGTCACATTTATACAGTAATCAATGCATATTTATAGCATTGTTCACTGTATAAATGTAAATGGTCCGAAGTGTCCGCCATAACGTCGCAGTCCCAATAAAAAAATCGCAGATCGCCGCCATTAATAGTAAAAAAAAAAAAAAATGCCATAAACTATCCCCTATTTTGTAAATACTATAAATTTTGCGCAAACCAATCGATAAACGCTTATTGCATTTTTTTTTTTTTTTTTTACCAAAAATATGTAGAAGAATACGTATCGGCCTAAACTGAGGAAAAAAAAAAATTTTTATATATATTTTTTGGGGATATTTATTATAGCAAAAAGAAAAAAAATTGAATTTTTTTTCAAAATTGACGCTCTATTTTTGTTTATAGCGCAAAAAATAAAAACCGCAGAGGTGATCAAATACCACCAAAAGAAAGCTCTATTTGTGGGGAAAAAAGGACGCCAATTTTGTTTGGGAGCCACATCGCACGACCGCGCAATTGTCAGTTAAAGCGACGCAGTGCCGGAAGCTTAAATTTTGTCTGGGCAGGAAGGGGGTGTAGGTGCACAGTAGGCAAGTGGTTAATGAAAGATACGTACAGCTTGACAGGATAGGTGCCTGCACACTGGGATAAATGTAGTGGAACTGGAATATCTTTTCAATTGTTTTTTATTGGTTCAAAAATAAGTTATTACAATATTGCATAGGTCATCACAAATTTAAACATTTGTTATTGCAATACCAACAATTATCAGTGCAAAACAGAAGTGGGTACAACACGTACATTTAGGCTTTATTTCCATGGATGTTTTTACAGCCACTTTTAGCCTTTTTTACAGCTTAACCACTAGGGTACCGCACGCCGTCAAATGACGGCGGGTGGAATACCCTGTTCCGACAGGACATGATATGACTTCCTGTCATTTAAAGCCGCTACACAAGCGATGGCCACCCACGATTGCCCAGTAACTGTACAGGGACGTGGAGCTCCTTGTGTAAACACAGAGTTCTACATCTTCTCAGGGAGAGAGGAGACTGATCTGTGTCCCTTGTACATAGGGACACAATTGGTCACCTCCCCCTACAGTTAGAGCACTCAATAGGACACACATTTAACCCCTTCCCCGCCCCCTAGTGGTTAACCCCTTCCCTGCCAGTCACATGTATACAGTAATCAATGCATATTTATAGGATTGTTCACTGTATAAATGTGAATGGTCCCAAAAATGTGTCCGCTATAATGTCGCAGTCCCCAAATAAAATCGTAGATCGCGGCCAATCCTAGTAACACATTTAAAAAAAAAAATATCATTATGTTGCCTATTTTGTAGGCAATGTAACTTTTGCGCAAACCAGTCACTATACGGTTATTGTCACCACAAGGACCCTCGTGCGTGGGGTATTGAAAAAGTGGACAAACGCTGGAGGGGTGGGCATTATATTCGTCGCATAAGTCAACGTGAATCCTTCTGGATGATATATGAGATCAAGGTTTCCTCACCCTCTGGTCTTAATGTTGAGTTTGACCTTAATTGTTTTATATCCAATAGGTAGCATTAATTTTTAGTATTAATTCTAATATTTTCTGAATTATGCGGCCATTTAGTTAGTTATTTGCTGTATACCAATTCTTTTTGTTAAAATTGTCTTATATATCTAGTGTCTAGTATCTGTATGTATCTTTATTATTGTATTTTTTATATTTTATTTACTGTATTATCTGTAACTTTTATCAATGATGATGACTGTTATATATGTTTGTGAATGTGCGATGTGTGCAATCGTGGATGACGTCTCTAATACTCAGATCATAGCTTATGGTTTTCTCTACTGATACCTTGTATGGATCTCATGAGTTTTAAATATGGTTTTCATTTTTTATTTTTCCTTGTCATGATTCGTTTCGCCCGCTGTCCCGTTTATCTTTGCTGCGCCTGCTGTGCCCGTAGCTATGTTAGCTCTGCACTTATCCAATGGGAGGCGTCTGTATCATGACGATGGCGTGTAGTGCATTATGCCGTCGGTTGCTCTGACAACCGACACCTTTAAAATGTAATCAGCGGGACGTCCGTGTTGTTTCTGCCTTCCCCACGCTGATGAAGTCCCGCCCAGTGGACGTAACGACGTACGAGGGGGGAGTTACACGCGTGACGTCACCCGCGACTGCACACTGCACACCGTGTGTCCTAACAACTTGTTGATGGATCCCGGCTGTCTGGCTATTTACCTAGCACTCAGGAACGAGTGCTTTTTATGTGAGGGTTTTTATTTGTATGCAATAAATTTTAAGTACGCTTCAGAGAGCACTAGATTTCTTTCAATTCTTTTTGCATATAACTACAACTGGCGTTTGAGTCCAATGATGCCGCAATGAGTGATCCGCTGTTGAATTGATCAGACCATTCAGGAGGTCCTTGTTATCATATGCTGTTTGACCTTTTTTGGTCTAGGCAATAAGGTGAGAGCCCATTCTTACCTTTCTTGGTGGAGGTTTTCTTCTGATTTCACCATTCACTCGTATTCACTTTGGATTATTAGTACACCTATGGACATTTTGTTTTTCCTTATGTTTTTGATTGTATTTTATTAATTTGTTTTGCGCTGCACTATTTTTTCATCATTTCTGTTGGGGTGTTTTATTTGAATTAACCTTCAGTGCTGGCTTGCGTTAGTTTTTAGTGTGTGTTATGTTTACTTTCTAGCGCTGAATAATTCATTTACTTGTACTATACGGTTATTGCAATTAAATTTTTTTACCAAAAATAAACATTTATTTATTTATATATATATATATATATATATATATATATATATATATATACGGAATGCACCGTAACAGACTGAGATATTCCTATGTCTAGGGTCACCTTATGTCCATTAGGGCCATAGGGTGACAAAGAATCATAATACATATGTTACAGAAGACATTAATAAGGGACATTAATAATAATTCATGTTTGCAGGATGTCTTCAAATACCAAAAGCGGTTAGCTATGCAATCTGGGCACACATGCTTTTGAAAGGTGTTAATTCAGGTCAGCCAGCCAGTGAGTCATACCTTTGTATAATATGCTATTGAAATATCTGAAGGTGTGGATTGCACCCACTCTCACTAGACTTTGCCATTGTGTGATAAAGCTGTATAGATAACTTATTCAACTAGATGTCTGTGTTATTATTCAAGGTTAATTGAACCCTATTGAAGATGCGGTGCCGACCGGTCTACATGGTTAGCTTACCTGAATGCCTTTTAGAGTGTGATTGAAGCCCCCATGGCGTGAAGGGGGGTGGAGATTGCAGTGTCCTGTGATTAACTGTATTATGCTGTACTGGATATAAGAAGCTGAGAAAATATTAATAAATTGTCATATCTTTTGGAAGCAAGAACGGAGCGCAGTCTCGTTTATTCTGGGAAAGGATATGGATCGTGTATGCAATATTGTCGGAGTGTGTCAGATAAGCTTGTCATGGTTGGATGGAAAGTCGTAAGCGGTGGTGACCGTTACATTGGTGGCAGCGGTGGGATGATTCCATCTTCAGAAGGACGGCTAAAAGGACACATGACAATGGAGACGGTGTATGAAGGGATGAAGCTCTCTTCCCTCAACGACTTACTGGAGAGCCGGGGCAGACCGGCCAGCAACCGTAAGAAAAGGGACATTATCGCAGAACTGGTTGAAATGGATAGAGCTAAAAGGCCCGCCGTAACAGACAGGACACCCGAAGAAGCAAGTTTTGATCGGGCGGTTAAAATAAGACTGACACATTATGGTCCTAACCCTCCACCGGAGATAAGGGACCGAGTTATAGCGCCTCTGAATGCCACCTTGCTACAGAGAAGAAGTGCTGCAGCAGCTGAAGTCACAGCAGCACCAACTAAAGAGAGAGGAGAGGTGCAGATACCAGTCTCCATGGAAGAGGAATTCCAAAGAAGGTTACAAGAGATGCGGATACAGCATAGAGGACCAGTATCAGAGGAGGTCCTGTTGGGATGGTCGGATGTGATTCGGTGCCAACTCTGGAAGGAAGCACTAGCTCTGGAGCAGCAACACCAAGGAAAGGTCCTGCCGTCCATCTATGCAAGGTACTGGCCGCAGTATGACGTACGAATGCTGTTGTTGGGGAAACAACCGAAGCAGAAGTGGACAGCGGAATTAAGCAGACTGGAGATGCAGCTGGATGAGAGCTACAGAGCCCTTCGGTGGTATGTAGCCCAAGAGTGCCCATGGTCAGCGGATGACGGCCCCACAGAAGGCTATGACTATGATGGCCTGGGATTATTGTATTGGAGGATGTCCAGTGATCCAGACTTCGGGGATGATCGGGAGTGGCGCTTGGAGGACATAATGGAGCACAGAGAGGAAAAATTAAATATCTCAGGAGGCCACTGGTCACAGGAAGATTTAGAATTTCTGGCCATTCGGGAATGGGAGCTGGAGGTCGCCTACAGACAGCTGCTAGACTCGGCTCAGCAGCAGGATGGGGCTCCCATTGCCTGGGACTATGAGGAAAGTTCAGATGACAACTGTGAACTCCTGGCTGATGAATCGGCAGTGGAAAATATGGAGATTTTTATCCCTAAAGCCGAAGCGGATGGTGTGGAGTTCCAGGGAGCCGGGGCGGTTGGCCCCCCTCTCCAGCAACAAGCTGAGGTGGTAAAGCTTTTACCCCCAGCTGAATCACTGGCAACAGAGCAGGGTACCCCAAGCCTCTGCTCCCAACTAGCAGAAGAGGGGGACACTGGTAGTGGATGGGACTGTGGTCTCCACTCACAGCAACCCAGCGGAAGAGCTGGCAACAGAGCAGATTGTCATAGGCCTCTGCTCCTCACTAACAGAAGAGGGGGTTCCTGGGGTAGTGGATGGGACTTCAGTCTCCTCTGGCACAACGCCAGAAAATGGTACAGGACTGGGACAGGAGGATGTCTGCTTTGCTTTGCAAGCACCGGGGGGTTTTCACCAAGCACCAGTGGATGGGACTTCAGTCTCCACTGGTATACCCCAGGAAGGGGGGGCAGTTGGCCCAGACCCCCAACAGCATGATGGACTGAGCCCAGCTACCCTGCCTTCTCCCCAGCGGCAGGCGTGTTCTCTGAGAGAGGCAGAGGTTGGTGGGGTGAGTAATGCTCAGTTTGGAGCCATTTATTTGGGGTACAGTATGGATACCAGCATTGGAGGACGGGAACTACTGACGGACTTCGGAGTCAACCCGTTTGGGGTTACCACCTGTGTCCGTCTCCCACCGAAAGGGGAGAGATGTAACGGAATGCACCGTAACAGACTGAGATATTCCTATGTCTAGGGTCACCTTATGTCCACTAGGGCCATAGGGTGACAAAGAACCATAATTCATATGTTACAGAAGACATTAATAAGGGACATTAATAATAATTCATGTTTGCAGGATGTCTTCAAATACCAAAAGCGGTTAGCTATGCAATCTGGGCACACATGCTTTTGAAAGGTGTTAATTCAGGTCAGCCAGCCAGTGAGTCATACCTTTGTATAATATGCTATTCAAATATCTGAAGGTGTGGATTGCACCAACTCTCACTAGACTTTGCCATTGTGTGATAAAGCTGTATAGATAACTTATTCAACTAGATGTCTGTGTTATTATTCAAGGTTAATTGAACCCTATTGAAGATGCGGTGCCGACCGGTCTACATGGTTAGCTTACCTGAATGCCTTTTAGAGTGTGATTGAAGCCCCCCATGGTGTGAAGGGGGTGGAGATTGCATTGTCCTGTGATTAACTGTATTATGCTGTACTGGATATAAGAAGCTGAGAAAATATTAATAAATTGTCATATCTTTGGAAGCAAGAACGGAGCGCAGTCTCGTTTATTCTGGGAAAGGATATGGATCGTGTATGCAATATTGTCGGAGTGTGTCAGATAAGCTTGTCGTGGTTGGATGGAAAGTCGTAAGCGGTGGTGACCGTTAATATATATATATATATAATTTAAATGGGATATTTATTATAGCAAAAAATATTTGTCTTTTTTCAAAAATTACGCTATATTTTTGTTTATAGCCCAAAAAAGAACCGCACGGGCGATCAAATACCACCAAAATAAAGCTCTATTTGTGGGGGGAAAAAGGACGTCAATTTTGTTTGGGAGCCACGTCGCACGACCGCGCAATTGTCAGTTAAAGCGACGCAGTGCTGGAAGCTAAAATTTCGTCTGGGCAGGAAGGGGGTGTAGGTGCACAGTAGGCAATTGGTTAAAAACGCCTGTCCATGTTTATTATTATTATAATAAAAATTATTATATATATATATATATATATATATATATATATATATATATATATATATATATTATATATATATATATATATATATATATATATATTATAATAATTTTTTTTGCTGGATCTCAAAAACGCTGCGGTAGCGGTTTTAAGTGTTTTTGCACGTTTTTGAGCATTTAACGTCTGGCGTTTTTACAGCTCTATTGCTAGAGCTTCAGAACACACTGGTCCTTTTTTTTTTTTTTTTTTTTTTTTGCAGCTTAAAAACGGCTCAGCCATCTACAGCTCAAAAACGTCATGGTGGGCATGGGGCCATAGACTAACATGGAGAGCTGTTTTTAAGCTTCAGAAAAGTGGCTGTAAAAACATCCATGGAAATGAAGCCTTATAGTATAGGCCTCAGTACTGCGCAAACTCCCATCATATATTTAGAAGTAGGGAGGGGTTGCACGTCCTACTGCTAAATGTGGACGTCGCTACCCCAAGTTAGGCTTAAAGTGATGCAGAGTCCACATGAGTGACACAGGAGACAAGATACATGGCATCACCACAACCAATCATTAATCTCAACGAAAATATGAGTATTATTAGAAAGTACGCTAAACCAGTGCTAAAATTGCACCATTAACCACTTCAATACAGTGCTCTTAAACCCCCTTCTTACCCAGACCAATTTTCAGCTTTCTGTGCTCTCACACTTTGACAATTAATCAGTCATGCAACGCTGTACCCAAATAAAAATTGCGTCCTTTTTTTCACACAAATAGTGCTTTCTTTTGGTGGTATTTGATCACCTCTGCTTTTTTTTTTGCGCTATAAACAAAAATAGATCGACAATTTTGAAAAAAAATGCAATTTTTTTTACTTTTTGCTATAATAAATATTCCCCAAAATATATATATAAAAAAAATGTTTTCCTCAGTTTAGGCTAATACGTATTCTTCTACTTATTTTTGGTAAAAAAAAAATGCAATAAGCGTTTATCGATTGGTTTGCGCAAAATGTATAGCGTTTACAAAATAAGGGATACGTTTTATGGCTTTTTTTTTTTACTAGTAATGGCGGCGATCTGCTTTTTTTTATTTTATTTTTATTGGGATTGCGACATTATAGCGGACACATTGGAAACTTTTGTGACATTTTTGGGACCGATCACATTCATACAGTGAACAGTGCTATAATTATGCACTGATGACTGTATAAATGTGACTGGCAGGGAAGGGGTTGACCACTAGGGGGCGGGGTTAAATGTGTAGCCTAGTTTGTGTTCTAACTGTAGGGGAGGGGGGTGACTGGGGGAGGTGACAGATTGTGTCCCTATGTACATAGGGACACAGATCGTTTTCCTCTCTCCCTAAAGGATGTGGAGCTCTGTGTTTACACACAGAGCTCCACGTCCCTGCTCGGTTACTGGGCAATTGCGTGTGCCCGGCGGCGATTGTTGCCGCCGGGCACGCGCATCGGGACCTCAGCAAAGCGGCGGGTCCACGTTCAAATATGACGTCCTGTCAGAACAATAGAGTCTTCCGCCCACCGTCATTTGACGGCGGACGGTTGACAAGTGGTTAAAGAGCAATCGAAAGTTGAACCAAAAATCAAACGAAAGGTGCAGGAACAAGAGTTTGTATAATAGAAATAGCTAAAGAAAAAGGTAGGGAAAGAGAAATAAGGAGGAGGCAGGAAAAAGAAAAAGGACTATTATCGCTATATTGAATTTAGTTAGTTTGGATGCCTATCTACCGCTCACCTTTATATCATGAAAGGAAAAACAAAAATTACAATCGAAGGTTTGGGACTTATTCTTGTTACCTAGATGTCCATGGTTTCCATTGATCGCAAAACGTAGCAATCAAGTGGCATTGAATAGCAAAATGTTCCTCGTAGGAATACTGTACCATAACTCTTTGTATAACCTCTTTGGTGTTGGGGACCAAACTGGTTCTCCATTTGGATGTGATCGTTGGCCTAGCAGCAATGAGTATGTGACTGGTAATGCTTCGAAATTGTAGAGGGATATCCTTAATGGTAAGGAAAAGTAGAGCTAGGTGGGGTGACGGTTTACTAAAAAAAACAGTTATGGAAGAGATAATTTTAAAGACTTCACGCCAAAAGCTGCGAATACTTTTGCATTCCCATAATATATGATAAATATTCCCCCTTGCTCCGCACATTCTCCAACACTCACTGGGCTCTGAGGGAAAAATTAAAGACATCCTTACTGGAGTCAGATATGACCTATGTAGTATCTTCATCATCAGATCCCAGTGGTTGGAACAATGAGAGTACCTATAACAGGTCTTAATAGCAGATTGCCACTCTTCTTGGGAGTGGACAGATCCCAGGTCCCTTTCCCAGCTCACCATATTGGAGGTTTTAGTGAAAACAGCATAATTTTGTAGAGTATTGTAAAACCAAGATAGGCCTTTTGGTCCATTGCAGCAAGACAATAGGTATTTCCACACTTCATCATGTAAAGTATATGAAATTTCCGGGTGTTTATTTAGGAGATGCCGTATTTGCATCTTAGAGAATTGGTGAGTTACCAGATTTTTTGCGATTAGGTCACTGTAGGTGAATATATTCTCCTTCAACCAATGATGTATGTTGACATTGGGTATCAGGAATTCATATACCTGGAGATTGGATAAGGTGTGTTTCGATAGCGATTTAGAAGGTGAAAAAAGTTTTTTCCATGCAGCAATTGTTGCGTCGATAGAGGGGAATTTGGGACATATCAGAGGCATATCTATCAGACTAGCTAGTAGAAGGGAAGGTAGGTCTCTGTTGGATAATACAGAACTCTCTATTTGGACCCATAGTTTAGGGGACTGTGGGTCAATCCAAGCTTTCACCTGGTCTAGAATAGCCGCCCTATAATAATTCCTTACGTTCGGAAACCCTGCCCCCCCCCCCCCCCCATTCTTTCTATGTTTCTGAACTATGGTGTAGGGGATCCTAGACATTTGACGGTTTCATACAAATTGTCTAAATAGTTTATCTATAAGATTAAAGAAGGATTCAGGCAGGCATATAGGAATGGTTCTAAAGTAATAGAGTAACGTAGGGAGTATAACCATCTTTAAAGCCCCAACCCTGCCGAGCAAGTAACTGGAATATCGACCTAATTTCCGGGATGCAATCATGGACGAGAAACACAAAGAAAATCCATAGCATATTATGTTTATTAACCACTTCAATACTGGCCCATTGTGAAATGACGTCCTGGGTTTCAGTGAGGATATCTGAATGATGCCTGCAGCCACAGGCATCATTCAGATATCCATCTCTTCAGCCAGTGATTCTGTGCACCATAAGAATGATCATAACGGCGGAACCGTCGCTTGATCGTTCTTATAGGGGGTGGGAGGGGACCCCCTCCCGGTGCTTCTCCGGGCTCTCCTTTGCCATCGGAGACCCGGAGAAACAATCCGCTGGCTTCGGATGGAAACCATATAGTAGACTGGTGACCAGATGGTCACCAGTCATCTCTACGATCGTCGGAGGCCCGGGCGTGATGTTATGACGTCACGCCCGGGTCCTGGAATGTAAACACAGCCGCAATCGCGGCTGAAAGCATTAGATCTGTGAATTTTTTTTCACAATCTAATGCTTTCCAGCCTGGAGGAGAGATGTTGGGTCTTATTGACCTTCCTATTACAAGGGATGTTTACATTCCTTGTAATAGGAATAAAAGTGATAAAAAAAAAATCAAAAGTGTAAAAATGTATTAAATTGAGTAAAATTAAAAAATAAAATAATAATTTTTTTAAATGCCCCTATCCCCAGTAGCTCGCACTTAGAAGCGAACACACACGTAAGTCCCTCCCACATATGTAAACGCTGTTTAAACCACACATGTGAGGTATCGCCGCGTGCGTTAGAGCGCCAGCAACAATTCTAGCACTAGACCTCCTCTGTAAGTCTAAAATTGTAACTTGTAAAAAAAGCAACACCTATGGAGATTTTTAAGTACTGACGTTTGGCGCCATTCCATGAGTGTGCGCAATTTTAAAGCGTGACATGTTGGGTATCTATTTACTCGGCGTAACTTCATCTTTCACATTATATAAAAAAATTGGGCTAACTTTACTGTTTTGTTTTTTTAATTCTCAAAATCGCTTTTTCCCCCCAAAAAAAGCGTTTGAAAAATTATTGCGCAAATACTGTGCGAGATAAAAAGTTGCAATGGCCGGCATTTTATTCCCTATGGTGTCTGCTAAAAAAAAAACATATATAAGGTTTGGGGGTTCTGAGTAATTTTCTAACAAACAAAATATGATTTATGCATGTAGGAGAGAAGTGCCAAAATAGGCCCGGTATTGAAGTGGTTAAAATTTAAAAAGTGCCTACCCGTCACTGGGGCTGCAGGCGTGTCAGATTCCTGGCAGGGGTCTCGCTCTATGGGCAGTCCAAAAGCGTCCTTCCCTTTAGCTCTGCTGACTGCCTCAGACGCCTGCAGCCTGCAGCCCCAGTAAGAGGCCATTTGGCTCATCTTTTTTTTATGTCGCAATTTTAATAAACATAAAACGCTATGGATTTTCTTTGTGTTTCTCGTCCATGATTGCATCCCGGAAATTAGGTTGGTATTCCAGTTCCACTACATTTATCCCAGTGTGCAGGCACCTATCCTGTCAGCTGTATATGACTATTTCATTAAAGTAGTCATCATTTTTGAGCACTTCGGGTGAAGATTGTGTGTGTGTGTGTGTGTGTGAATTAAGATTGCATAAGGAGTTTTGGAAGCTGTTCTTTTGGACTTTGATCTTATTTCACTTTTGGATTGGGACTGTAACGGTTACCACTGTTTACGATTTTCGATCATCCCACCCAAGACAGCTTCTTCAACACTCCGACAAACCAGCACACACGATCCATTCCATTCCCCAGAATAAAGACAAGACGAGCTCCGTTCTCTGAGTCAAATGTATGAACACTTTTTTAATGGTACACTCAGCTGGTTATATACAGTTTTAGAAACCAAGTGAACAATGAATCAACTCCTCCCACCACATCACACAATGAACTTCATACACATTCTTTTAGATAATGACATTCAGGTGTGTTATCTCCCAGACGTCCCGACTCTGACAACAGCTATTCACCTGCATGATACACATTCCTATGTCAGACGTTTTGGCACCAGTCTGACATAATTAACATGACCTAATTACTACACCTGAGAAGTCGGACGTTAGGACTCTCACCTGCTATTACCTTCACATATTATCAGCAAATAGACTTTTAAACAGTGTTATTAGCATACACAATGAAAGGTCTTAGAAACCAGGCTGATTAACACCTAAAAGCTAGGCATCTGACCTTTTGTAGACTTAATTAGCATCTCAACAGTCCAGGTTAAGCATTGAAGAAGACATCCTATTGTTCTGGACAGCATTAACTAAACTGTAATATTCCAAGGTAACCAAAACGTAGAGATTTCACATCTACTTAAATTGTATGGAATTTTGGAAACCAGTGCAATTTCTATAGGTGGAGTGTCACACGGTGGTTAGCCCAACAATGTTTCGCGTTTTTGATGCTTCTTCTGGAGCTTTTTAACAGATATTGGATGAATAGTGCTAAAAATATGTAAAATATAACAAAAAGGAATTTGCATGGGCAAATCTCCTGAGGGGAGTTCTCCACTACAGGAAGGTAATCTTGCTGGGAGTACAATAAACTGGACCTGTGCCCGTGGTGGTGTGAAATCTAAAATGAGCAGCCGCATGGCTGCTCATGTTGGATTTCACGCCACCACGGGCAGAGGTCCAGTTTATTGTACTCCCAGCAAGATAACCTTCCTGTAGTGGAGAACTCCCCTCAGGAGATTTGTTGATCCCTTTCTATGTGTGGCCCTTTTGGGTGGATTTATCCTGCAAGTAAACGTCAGGCTATCTTCAATAGCCATTCTGGACCGCCAATGTGACAGTGCAGTATATATCGAGAAGTCTACTGCAACTATACTGCCTTGAACCTGCTGTGAAAAAGTACTTTACCTTCATCCTCGACCTCTGCCCATGCAAATTCCTTTTTGTTATATTTTACATATTTTTAGCACTATTCATACAATATCTGTGTTAAAAAGCTCCAGAAGAAGCGTCAACAACGCAAAACATTGTTGGGCTAACCACCGTGTGACACTCCACCTATAGAAATTGCACTGGTTTCCAAAATTCCATACAATTTAAGTAGATGTGAAATCTCTACGTTTTGGTTACCTTTATATGTGTATAAATACATTCTAGTGGTCTGTCTCACTTCGATATGTGCTGGTTAACTGTACTACGCCTATAAAGTCCATTCTCTACTAAACACCCGTGTATGGTTACATAGTGTATATTCATTTGCTTAAAACTAATTCCGGGACGTGGCATATATATCATATTTGTTCCACTCTGTGATGATCAAAATTTTATTATTCTGTAATATTCCAAGATATCCTGCAAAACATGAATTACGCTGGCACAGGAGTACCCCCCCATCCTTCAAAAGTCTCTGGGTGTCACGGGCCATTCTGTTACAGGGACTAATTTATATATTTATTTATTTATTGGACTCGCAGCACTTATTTATGCTTGTTTTGCCCACTATATTTTTTCCACGTTTAACTATATGGTGATTTGTGTCATTTACCAATATAGCACAATTTAGATCCTAGAGGAACTTCTAGCGCCTTCCACTCCATGTTTATATCACAACTCATAGGTTTCCACTGTATTAGAGGAGCAGCTTTATTTTAGTTTTATCTTTTGTATTAGAAACCCATTATTGGGTTTGGCACGGAATCGCACCCCTTTTTATTTAATACCGCAGATGGCTCGGTTCTCCCTCCTCCCCGAGTAAAGAGCTGCTGACTGTCAATCAGCATCTCTCCTGCTCTTCTCCTTCCATGCTCACTGGAGCACTGAGCTGTGGAGTAGGGAGCGGCCGTCTCAGGCTCTCAGCGTCTCACTGAGAGGCTGAGATGAGTATCCGTCCAAGCACCGCATTGCACTCCTGTGACCCATAGGAGAAGTCCAGCCAAGCGAGCTCAGGCTGGACTTCTTGTTTAATCACTTGATTGCCCTAGATGTTAACCCTTTCCAGTCTTTAGTACATTGGCAGAGTATTAACACTGATCATTGTATTAATGTCACTAGTGATGTCAGTGACAGTCGGTAATCACCCCCCCCCCCCCCCACAGTTTGTCAGTGTTAAATTGCCTGTTGCACTAACACAGTTCCATTAAAAGTCGCTGATCACTGCCATTAGTATCAGTCATGTAGTAGTATGCATTTTAGCTATAATTAAAAAATATATATATTTATTTTTGGGGGGGTTGGGGTTTCCAAATGTTTGGTTTTCTTTTGTTGTATCGCAAAAGGGAAAAAAAAACAGTAGTAATACTGTTTACCAACAAAAAGCGAAAAAATTATATAAATTTTGTTTGTGTACAGTGTTGCATGACCACACAATTACCAGTTAAAGTAGAATAGTCACAAAGGGGGTGAAGTTGTTAATAGTTAGTAAAGAGTTTCACTGGCATGCAAAATTGCTGGGCATTTGATTCTGGCTATCACAGCGTTAAAGTGGAACTTTTTATATTTTAGGAGGCACCAAGTAAAGCAGTCCTTTTCTTGTCCGTGTTTTATTTCTTCCTGATACTAAGTCGCCTTGTCATGTTATGCTGGAGAAGACTTCAGTGCCCGCAGCAGCAGGAAGATAAAAGGAGCTTTGTTGTAAAGGGCATGAGCGTACCTTCCTTTGTCACATCTGGGTTATGTTGGCCAGTATTTAATTAGTGCTGGTAGTGTAGCTCCAATAGCGGTTACAGAGAGGCAGATACCTATAAAGTAGTGGTGTACCCTCCTACATACTGTATGTCTATTGTTGTTGTCCTTTCCTCACCTCTCTGCATACCCTTCAGGCTGGAAATGTTTTGTCTATATAAATCGTGTTTACTAATGTAGTAGTATGTCATATTGGCACTGATTTCCATTTGTTCTTTCAGCAACACACACAGGCAGTGGTGGATATATATGAAAAACTTCCAGTCCCTTTTGGCTTGGTTCGTTTCGGAGTAGCACCAGATCACCCTGAAGTGAAGGTGAGTGGACACTTGGTAATCTGCAGTATGTGTGAATAGGTAGGCGATAAAGAACAGAGGTGACTATATACATAGATGGTCAATGTGCCTGACATTATTTTGCTTACAAGAGAATCTAAACTCAAAAATGTAATGGATTGCAGCTTACTAGTCCTTGGCTATGGTGACTGCATTCTTTTTTTAAATTTTTTATTTTTTATTTTTTTTGTACCCCCCTCCCTGGTAATCCTGAAAATAACATACTTCCCGTCTCCTATGTCTATTCTGTTTTTCTCCAATTATCTATGGAGGGAGCCAGGGTGAACACACAGGCTGGACCTGTCCACATTTGTTCATTTCCATTACATGGAGGGGACTAGTAATTTATACAAGTGAGAGGAGTCTCTTTGTGCTTTCTTTACGGCCACACTGCATTTCTTGCAAGCTCAGCAGATATGTTCTGTACTTGCTTCTTGGCCTAACTAATGCAGTCTTAACCCCCATCCCGCCACCACCTCTCAGCCCTCTAAGAGCTTCTAAATGCCAGGATGCAGAGGCGGGCATTCGGACCATGTGACTACTGATGGCTGTCAAAGTGGCCACATGATTGGAAAGCTCCCGATCACAAATATGCATTGGGAGCTTTCCGGTCCCTGCCAGTGAAATGTTAACACAGAGCCACATATATGCGACCTCTCTGCGTTGAAGCCCTAAAGACACATCTGGGCATGCTCAAAACCTTGACAGGGTATAAATGTCATTCTTGCCTTGGTGAGAAATGAGAAGGCACTTCTTTGCAGCATGAAAAATGTGAGAGAGAAAGGGGGGGAGAAGGCAGGACAAAGGTTAATTGAATTTAAGGTGAAGGTCTGTTTTAAACTTGGAAGACTGAGGTCATTGTGATTGTGGGGGGGTAATAGACGTGCTCTCTGAAGTGCATAAATACTCTTGTGTATTGATGCAGAGAGAGGCATGCAGGGAGATTCCATGCATTATCAAGGTCTGCCAAGTATGAAAAGAAGATCCTAAGATGAAGAGGACTTGTCATGTACCCAGCATGAGAACCTCAAAACAATATATGTATTGTAAAAACCTTAACTTGTAATAAAACTTCTTTACTTTCACCTCTCCTGAGACACTAATGACAAAGCCCTGACCTTCCAGCTGCCTCTTGAGAAGACCACGTCATGTCTACTAGCCACAAAGCTCTTGCAACTAAACTGCAAGATCTTGCAAAATCTTGAAACATCTCTGGAAGAGCTTCATTGTTTATATGATTCCATGGCTTCTCCCAGCCACTTCACTGTTAAGGAAAACGGATTCCCTTGTTGATATCCTGGGTGGTCCCTGTAAGGGTGCACCATCTTCTTCTAATTTCACCATCTCTAGTTTGCTTAAACGGACCAACATCCAAGCTTTTGGTGTCAAAGACCATGTTCCAAGCTTTCCTGTCTTGGTGTACTCTGCTAGATTTGTGAGTGCTATTTGGACTTTAGGCATCAAACAACTGTTATGCATCTGTGTAATGCTGCCACCTGGTCTTCTGTTCACTTGTTTCTTAACTCCCATCAGGTGTATGTTTCAGAATCATCTGATGTTGGCTTTGAGTGTAAAGTCCTCCTGGTAGCTGGGTGATTTGCAGGCAGTCTCCAGTTCTCTTATGTTTTTATTTCTTGGGCCTGTAAGCATTTGCTGTTATCCACCCCTCAGTTGGACTGAACTTAAAGAGGTTGTAAAGGTGGGGAATGTCCCCCGCCCCTTCCCTTCCCTTCCCTTCTCATTTACTTCATTCTGTAGACACAGCAGGAAGCGAGAAGCTCTCTCCAAAGGGTGCAATATCCCCTTTCAGACATTGTTCACCAGAAGCAGGTTTTCCCCTCTCTTCCTGTTCCTGTGACCACTTGGAAATTTTTGATTTCCAATCACTTTCTGTAACGGAAACAATGGTCACCAGGACCAATAGTGAGTTGAAATTTTCCAAATGGAGACACGGACAGCATTAAAACGCTGACAACACTTCCAATTTTATGATTTTTTTTATCAAACTCCAAAAGGTTTTGATGTCACACACCGTATAAGCCGAGGCACATAGATTTACCATACAAAACTGGGAAAACGTATTGACTCAAGTAAAAGCCTAGGATGAGAATGCAGCCTCACTGTGCCCATTTGCAGCCTCACTGTGCCCATTTGCAGCCTCACTGTGCCCATTTGCAGCCTCACTGTGCCCATTTGCAGCCTGACCTCACTGTGCCAATTTGCAGCTCTTCAAGATAGGGTAAGGGTTAATGGGAGCCCAAGAGGCCCAAAAAGACCCTTTTAGAGAAAATAGGAGGGCAAAGGGACTATAGTGGTACTATGTAAAGAATTATAAGAGAAAAAGTTGTAATAGAATAAAATATATAAATCACATACGATTACATGATTATAAAATCAAAAAACAGCAATAAAAGGTGGACACAGTGTACGGCACTGTGTATACCCTTTATTGCTGTTTTTTAGATATAAATCGCACACGATTACATGATTATAAAAATATATCTTTTATTCAATTACAAACTTTTTCTCTTATAATTCTTTACATAGTACCGCTATAGTCCCTTTGCCCTCCTATTTTCTCTAAAGGGCCTTTTGGGGTCCCATTAACTAGGGTTGTCCCGATACCACTTTTTTTAGGACCGAGTACAAGTACCGATACTTTTTTTCATGTACTCGCCAATACCGATACTTTTTTTTTAAATGTCATGTGACAGTTTTCAAACCACAATACAGACTAAGGATATTTTCTTTAGAATTATGAAGAACTCTAACTCAAGACATTATAAAAGAATAAAAAAAATGTATTTGCTTGTCACACAGTAGTTAAAAACTCAAAGAATTTTCACAGAACATGTTGATGAATACAAAAAAAGTATCGGCAGAAGCATTCAAGTACTCCCACAAATACTCGGTATCAGTCCCGATACCGATACTAGTATCGGTATCGGGACAACCCTATGCGTTGTACATGTTTATCTGCCGTGTTCTTTTCTCTACATCCATTCAAAGTCCAGATTATATTAACCCTTACCCTATCTAATATTCGATCTCCAGGATGATGGTACTATAATTTCATACATACTTCTATATACTAAGAGGCTTTCATACAAATCATTGCAGCTCTTCAACTTGACCACCTACTCGTAGTATGGCAGGATCCACTTGGTTCCCGCGGCAGGTCCCGTTACCATAGCACCCATGGTAATTTGCAGCCTGACCTCACCATGCCCATTGCAGAATCAGATCTGTGTACCCAAGTCCATGCCGTGGTTAAAAACTCGCTCTCCTCCTTGTGCTGTTCCGTGATGGGCGGAACACTCGGTTTCCCAGTGAACACTGTTCAGTGTTCCTATGGTAGACGCCCTCTCGTCCTCCGCCTATCACGGAACAGCACAAGAAGGAGCGCAAGTTTTTAACACTGCACAGACACTGGTACACAGATTGGATTCTGCAATGGGCACGGTGAGGTCAGGCGACAATGGACTCAGGTACTCAAGTATATACGGTACTTAACCTCCCTGGCGGTATGATTCTTTAAGATTTTAGGTGCTAAAAGCGGTACCATTATTTGCAAGGGAATTTGGCGTTTTATACTGTAGGCTTGTAATTCTTAGGAATAACTCACTTAAATCTATTCAAACAAGAGTCTAATAGGCATCCCGGGTATGATTTTTTTTTTTTTTTTTTAATTAAAAATTATAATATAATAAATAATTATAAAAAATGATCACAAATGATAATATAATTATAGTAAAAATTATTCAATAATGTAATCAAATCAAAATCACTGAAATTTGCTCAGTTGCAGAATTTTTGCTGTCATTTTTTTTTTTTTTTTATGACGAATTTCCCCATAAATCGCTATCGCTAAATTCTGCAAGTGATTCTGATTTATTATCGCTGTTTTTTAGCTGCTCTAAAACAATTTTTGCCATAAAGGGACACTTTTGGTTGCTATGGGCAATCTACAGTTTGCAGGGAGAAAGAAAAGTTTTTATTATACAAAATGACATGTAGTGTACAGGGCAGACCACTAGGGACATGGGGGGTGTGTATTTTTTACATACAGTACTGTAATCTATAAGATTACAGTGTACTGTATGTATAGTGTTTGTTTACTTTTTTAAATTTGGCGCCGTTCCCCCCCCTACGTCGCGACGCTCGCAGGGAAGGGAATCGGCGGAACACACAGCATCAGGCGGACATCCGCCCGCCGTGTACTGCGGGGATTCATCGCTGGATCGCAGAGAAAAGGTAAGTAAACTTTTTCTGCATCCAGCGAGGTAAGCGCGTGTGTGGCACGGGGTTACCGATATTAGCTTAAAAATCTCACCCCGTGCCACACACGTGAAGACCGCCAGGGAAGCTAGTCTGACCGGCGATCCAGCGGGAAACCCCCGCCGGATCGCCAGGAATTTTTGGGGGAAAAAAAAATGCACCCCGAGCGTGACTCGGGGTTACCGCTTCTGGCACTGAATGTTAACCCCGAGTCACGCTCGGGAATACCGCCAGGGAGGTTAAAGGGGTTGTAAAGGTTTTGTTTTTTTATTTTCTAAATAGGTTCCTTTTTTAAAGGGGTTGTAAAGGTTCGTGTTTGTGTTTTTTTTTTTTCCCCACCTTACTGCATCCTATGCATTAAAGCGGAGCTCCACCCTATTTCTATACATTATCTTAATCAATTGGCAGACTCGAATGCATTAAAGAACGGACATGTTTTTTATTTTTTGTGACGGTACCTTTGTAATCGGCATCTGTCACTCGGCTTCCTGTCTCTCTTCTGCGGGTAGTGCGTCATATCCTTTACCCGAAATGTCTCCTGGGAGCTTTTCTCATTGCTCCCAGGATTCATTGCGGAAGCTTCCTCGAAGTTATCGTGGGATTTCCTAAAGCGTGACGCCGTTGTCTCGTCACATCAGGCTCCCCATCACAGATTGCTCTGGAAGTGACGTTCCGTCGCCACCATCTTGTTTCTCCCCACACTCCTGCACAGTAATGATAGTGAGGAGGGCACAAGTGTTGTGGCAAGATGGGGCGACGGGACGTCCCCTCTGGAGCAATCTGTGATAGGAGAGCCGAATGTGACAAGACTGGAAACCCAAAAGTCGACGTCCCTGCTCGCAAAAGGAAAGATAGTGCTTGTGGGCTTCACAGTGCCCACAAGCAAAATTAGTACTTTTTTAATACGCCATAAATAATTTAATGCCAAAAACAAAACCTGGCCACGACCCTGGCAATGACAAACACCCCCCCCCCCCCCCCGTTTTACTTACCTGAGCCTGTTCACCTGCTGCGCTCACCCCCGACGTCCTCTTCGCCACTCAGTCTGGTCATTGACTGGCTGGATTGATAGCAGCGCAGCCATTGGCTCGCGCTGCTGTCAATCACATCCAATGACATGGCAAACCGGGGGGCAGGCCAGAGTGATACAGTCGGCAAACAGGAAGTGAGAAATTCAGACAAAGGGGGGGAAAAAACATTTAGAAGGGAAATCAAAGGAAAAGTAAGGTAAGTGAACCAACAATGCACTAGTCTAAAGGAACCTTTTTAGAAAATAAAAGAAACCTTTACAACCCTTTTAACCACTTAACCCCCGGACAATTTGGCTGGCCGAAGACCAGGCTACTTTTTGCGATTCGGCACTGCGTTGCTTTAACTGACAATTGTGCGATGTGGCACCCAAACAAAACTTGCGTCCCTTTTTTTTTTTTTTTCCCACAAATAGAGCTTTCTTTTGGTGGTACCTCTGCGTGTTTTTTTTTTTTTTGCATTATAAACAAAAAAAAAAAAAAAAAAGCTATATTAACTTTTTGCTATAATAACTATCCCCAAAAAAATATAACCTATTTTTTATTTTTTTTTCCCCTCGGTTTAGGCCGTTACGTTTTCTTCATGTTTTTGCTAAAAAAAAAAAAAAATCGCAATAAGCGTTTGGTTTGCGCAAAAGTTATAGCATCTACAAAATAGGGGATAGTTTTATGGCATTTTTATAAAAATAATTTCTTGCTAGTAATGGCGGCAATCGATGGCTTTTTTTATCATGATTGTGACATTATGGTGGACACTTTTGATTTCATTTTGTCATTGATACAGCAATCGGTGCTATAAAAATGCACTTACTACTGTAAAAATTACACTGGCAGTGAGTGAAAAACTTATATAGCGCGGCACATGCAAACTAAATCGCTTCTGGGCGCTCTAGGGCGTAGTGAAGGGGTTAACCAGTAGGGTGCGCTGAAGGGTTTAAGTGTGTCCTAGAAATGTTTCTAACTGTAGGTGGGGATGGGCTGTGTGTGACGCAACACTGATCACCGCTCCTGATTACAGGGAGCTGTGACCAGTGTCCTGTCACTAGGAAGAATGAGGCAATGCTTTTTTTCATCAGCATTTTCCCATTCTTCCCCCTCCGTGAGCTGATCGTGGGTATCTGTAGCAGGTACTAAGTAAAAAAAAAAAAAACACACTTTAAACAAAACAAATTGCGCCAAATTCATAAAGACTGGAAAAAGGAAACACTATGGGGTTTATTTACAGAAGGCAAAACCACTTTGCACTGCAAGTGCACTTGAAAGTGCAGTCACCGTAGATCTGAGGAGAAGCTCTGCTGATTTTATCATCCAATCATGTACAAGCAAAAAATGCTGTTTTTTATTTTCCTTGCATGTCCCCCTTAAATCTACAGTGCACTTGTAGTGCAAAGTGTTGTTCATAGTAAGCAATCGCATCCTTAACCACTTAACTCCCGGACCATATTGCTACCATATTTGATCACCTCTGCGGTTTTTATTTTTTTGCGCTATAAACAAAAATAGAGCGACAATTTTGAAAAAATTGAATATTTTTTACTTTTTGCTGTAATAAATTTCCCCCAAAAATGTATAAAACGTATTTTTTTCCTCAGTTTAGGCCGATACGTATTCTTCTACATATTTTCCGTAAAAAAATATCGCAATAAGCGTTTATTGATTGGTTTGCACAAAAGTTATAGCGTTTACAAAATAGGGGGTATTTTTATGGCTTTTTTTTATAATTTTTTTTTTTTTACTAGTTATGGCGGCGATCAGCGCTTTTTTTCGGTACTGCGACATTATGGCGAACACTTTCGACACATTTTTGGGACCATTGGCATTTTTATAGCGGTCAGTGCTAGAAAAATGCATTGGATTACTATAAAAATGGCAGTGAAGGGGTTAACACTAGGGTGCTGGGAAGGGGTTAAGTATGTTCCTGGGTGTTCTAACTGTATGGGGGGGTGGGACTGACATGTGGGAAATACTGATCTTCCATTCATTTGTATGAACAGAAGATTAGCATTTCCCTCCCTGACAGGACTGGAAGATGTGTGTTTTACACAAACAGCTCCTGGTCCCTGCTCTGTAACGAGCAATCCCGGATGCCCGGCGGCGTTCGCCGGGAACGGGCACGGGACTTGGGGGCCAGCGGCCGCGTGCGCCCCTAGTTGCCTGCGAGAGGGCCGACGTAGAGCTACGGGCTCTCGCGCAGGGGAGCCAACCTGCTGCCGTAAAACGACGGCGGCAGGTCGGCAAGTAGTTAAAGTGGAGTTCCACCCCAAAGTGGAACTTCCGCTCATCTACCCTCACCTGCGGATATTGACGTCTTTTCTGGAGAATCTGTGGCAAGACTTGAAAATTGCTGTTTAGACGATCTCCATCCAATCTGAAAACCATTTATCATTTTCCTTCCACTTTACAATTATGAGCTGCTTTGTGTTGGTCTATCCCTTAAAATCCCAATAAAATACATTTACATTTTTGGCTGAAACATGACATTATGTGGAACAGTAAGAATAGTTTTTCAAGGCACTGTATTGGATAGAGGAGCCAGGCAAAGGAGGAGGCAAATGGGGCTTAAAGTGGGGGTTCACCCTAAAAAGAATTTCTAACATTACATTGAGCCGAGTTGTGATAATGAAATTATGCTGATTTTTTTTTTTTTTCTTGCCGTACATAGCGTTTTATCTATTTTCACCATGACTTCCGGGTAAGGAATCCCGCACGACTGGGCGTTCCTATTCACATGCTAGTTGATTGACCTGCTTCCCACCGGCGCATACAGCGCGTCACGACTTGCCAAAAGAAGCCGAGCGTCGGGTCGGCTCTATACGGCGCCTGCGCACCGACATTCGGCTTCTTTTGGCAAGTCGTGACGCGCTGTATGCGCCGGTGGGAAGCATGTCCGTTAATTGGCATGTGAATAGGAACGCCCAGTCCAGCAGGATTACCTACCTGGAAGCCGCGGTGAAAATATAGATAAAACGCTATGTACGGCAAGAAAAAAAAACAGGTCAGCATGATTTCATTATCACAACTCGGCTCAATGTAATGTTAGAATTTTTTATTTTTATTTATTTTTTTAGGGTGAGACCCCGCTTTAAGTAGAATCTCCTGGGGAAAAGCTGCTCTCTTGGCACCATGGGAGTTCTGGTGAATCATCCACGCTACCTTGTTTTTATTGAGGCTGGGCCAGTCGGGCTCAGAGATGATCACCAGTGGCAGTGCAAGACTTCTAGCAGCCCTGCCCACATAACGGCTCTTCTCTCATTGCCACCAAAGGACCCAAGTGTACCTTGGCTCACTGCTACAGACTACTGGACTTTTGCTACAACCACTAGATTGAAGAGGCCCCAGCTGTAATTGCAGAGAAAGGTGGTTCTACAAAGTATTGGGGTTTAAATTCAAATGCACTCCACACTTTTCACATATGTATTTGTAAAACACTTTGAAAACAATTTATGATTTTTTTTCAACTTTACAATTATGAGCAATTTTTTGTGTTGGTCTATCACATAAAATCCCAATAAAGTACATTTACGTTTTTTGTTTGTAACATGACAAAATGTGGAACATTTCAAGGGGTATGAATACTTTTTTCACGGCATTGTAGCTTCACTAAGCCATACTTCTATTATATTCCGTGGGTTAACCTGCAGAAAAGCCGCCGGTGCACTGCACTCGTGGCACTTTTAACCGCTTGCAGACCGGCCACAGTAAATATACTGAGGCAGGTTGGCTCTATTGCGCAAAACGACATACCTGTATGTCACTTCATGCAATAGATACTGTGGGCGAGCACATCTGGCGGACTTGATGCTGGCCGGCCACCAACAATCGCGTTACAGAGGCAGATCCCCATTGTACCATGTAAGCAAGACAGATCCCCATTCTGACAGGGGACAATTCTGAGATTGGCTGTTCCTCGGTGATCAGTAACAGTGATATCTGTGTTGTCCCAGTGAGCCCAATCCCCCCTACAGTTATAACACGCCTAGGGAACACGGTTAACCCCTTGATCGCCCCTTAGTGTTAACCCAGCATCATTTATACCGTGATCGGTGCATATGTTTAGCACTGATCACTGTAATATCACTGGTCACCAAAAATTGTCGCTTAAGGTCAGATTTGTCCACCGCAATGCCGCAGTTCTGCTAAAAATCGCAGATCACCGCCATTAACAGTAAAAACATAAAAAAAAAAAATATTTTGTAGATGCTATAACTTTTGTGCAAACCAATAATTTTTGGTAAAAAAAGCTGATGAGATTATATATATATATATATATATATATATATATATATATATATATATATATATATATATATATATATATATATATATATATATATATATATATATATATATATATATATATTTATATATATATATATATATATATATATATATATATATATATATTTATATTTATATTTATATATATATATATATATATATATATATATATATATATATATATATATATATATATATATATATATATATATATATATTTTACATACCATGCATTCAAGCTTTCTAAAAGATGAACACACATTGCTACAATTCTGTAGCTCAGACTCGACTCTTTACATGTACTGTAAATTGATATTAAAAAAGAGAATGGAGAGTTTTTCTTCAATGAAGGAAATGTAGCATTGTGTGTCTCACCTTGAGCAATCCACCCCCCCCCCCATCTGATCTTCCTGGTATCCTGCCAGCAGTTCAGGGGTTTAAAGCAGATGAAAGCCTGTGTGAGAGAGATAAGAGGAGCCCTTGAATGTCTGTGTAGATAGGGTGGCCTTGCAGATAACAGAGACCTTTCACAAGGACTTCTGTACAGAGTTCAAGTCACTCACCATAACATAGCAGACATACAGAGATTTCTAGCTGTGTCACTCTTCTGTGGATATGGATTTTTGTGTTTGTAGATGGGAGAGAACAAATTTCGCCAACAAGTAAAAAGGTCAGCTACCTGCTAATTCTAAATGGGGAAACATTGCAACTGGGAGAAAGCTAGCAAGCCCATTTTATCTTCGTGTTCCTAAACCCAGTTCTCCTAGATCTAGGAAACCCCTTGGGGCTCTTTCACATGGGCGGACCGTATGTCTGCTTTTTTATCCATCCGTGTACGGATGAAAAAGGGAAATACATTGATCCCTATGAGATTGCAGGGGTCGGTGGCATTCAAGGGCTCCTCTTTCTTATCTCTCACACACAGCCTTTCATCTGCTTTAAACCCCTGAACTGCTGGCAGGATACCAGGAAGATCAGATGACACCCGATCTCACCTGGGTCCGCATTCCTCCGATTCTGCAGATGGAGAAAAACCCTATTTTTCTATTTGTCATCGGATCGGGTGAACATGGACAGACGGTCCGTGTTCATCCAATCCACCCATAGGGGAGAGCGGAGATCTGACAGGGCGGTCCCCGCACAGTGTGCGGGGACCGCCCTGCCATCCGCCAGCTCAGCGGTCATCACTGGAGCTATCCCCCGCTAAGCAAAGTAGAGGTTCACGGGGTGTATTATTACTGATCCGTCCCGTGTGAAAGAGGCCTTTATATTCATCCCTTTTGCTTGCTCTCTCATACTCCCTGTGCTGTTTTTTTTCTGTTCCCTTTTTCTGTAAGGCTACATTCATACCTGTGCATTTTCAGCTCTTATAACGACTTTTAAATGCCCAACAAGCAAAATCCCATCCATTTCAATGGCACTTGTTCACTTCTAAGCATTTTGTCGCCTGAAAAAAAACCTCTCCTCACATTGGTTTCCTGTACAAAATCAGGGTAAAAACTCTATGGCCTTGTACACACGAGGGAATTGATCTGCTGTAAACGGTCCCTCGGACCATTTACAGCGCATATTTACGCCGGGCTGTTTTGATCCGATGGCTGTACACACCATCGGATCAAATTCCCCGCCGGCGGGCAGCGCGGTGACGTGGCGGTGACGTTGACCAAGAAGAAAACAACTTCCATGCATGCGTTGCATCCATACGACGCTTGCGCGGGAGGATATGTCCGCTGGTGAGTGTACTGACCAGCGGACATATCCGACGGCTAGCTCTCCGGCGGAAAAGTTTCAAAGCAAGCTTTGAAACTTTTCCGCAGGAGAAATCCGGCCAAAACTGTCCGTTTGCCCCTACAGACGAGCGGATTTATCGGCTGAAATGGTCCGTCGGACCATTTTCAGCGGATAAATTCCCTCGTGTGTACGAGGCCTTACACTCGTTCATCTTTTTCCCCCCTCTCTATCTCTCACTGTTTTGCACGTCTTTCTTGATCGTACATCACGGGACACAGAGCGCATAGTCATTACATATGGGTTATATGGAGTACCTTCAGGTGTGGACACTGGTGTAATCAACTTCACAGGAAGTTCCTCCCTATATAACCCCCTCCCACTGAGAGTGCTTTAGTTTTTCCGCCAGTGTCTTAGGTGTTGGTCACGTCTAGCTGTCCCTCGGAGGTCTCGGGACCCAGGATAGCTAGCCGGATCCGTCCGAAGTGCTTCAGAGCCAAGATGTACGGTACCCGGGCCCTGCTGGAGTGGGGTTTTGCCTATAATGCCTCTCCTTGGAGGGCTGGATTCTGGGCTCCAGTGCTTTAGTCTCTTCCAAGAACTAAAAGTTACTGATGCCAGGATGCTATATAGGTCCAGGGGTGTGGGTTCCTTAACACAGGACCCCGGTCCCTGAAGGTCCAAGACAATACCCACGGAGATGGGGGAAGGCTGGGCCTCTTGCATTTTGCAATACCCTGCGGCGTGGAGCAGGTAAGAGGGAACCTGCGGGACTTGGTTCGACAGTAGGTATCCCCCTGGGGGTTCTGGGTTGGCTAATGGTATGCTTGTGCATCAGCCACTATCTCCACTATGTCTGTTGAGGCAGGATGGGATTCTAATGTTTACCCAGATAACATGTAGATATATGTATACTTGTGTAAGTTATATATTTGCTACTCACCCCAGGTCTGCCTGTTAACACTGATACTGCAACCCCACATGTTTTAAAGAGGAAATTGCTGGTTAAAACTCCTGTTTCTTAGGAAGCCCATGGGGACAGCTTCCTCGCTGTGTGTGCACTACAATAAGATTAGTGCTTACCTGGTGTCTGTTGGTGCTGCATAACGCTGGTCCATGTTGTTCCTCTGCTCTGCTTCCTCCATGTGGGTTCAGCGTGGTGCGCGCGATCGTACGCGCGTGTGTGCGCGCGCATACGCGCGCGCGTGCACGCCGCCTTTTATAACATCGGCGTGCGTCGGGGGGGCGGGCCAGCAGCGTCAGGGTCTGTATAAGGGAAAAAACTTTTCTCTGGCTGGTCTTTACCTCCTGGAGGCAGAGGAAGAAAGGATACAGAGCGTGCAGCTGGGTCTTTTGGCCACACAGGGACACCTAGTGGCGGTTTTGTGGATCTTCAGGTCTAGGACTTAGGTCCACTATTGACCAGAAAAAAAAAAAAAAAAAAAAAAAGTTTTTTTGCTTAAAGGGACTCAGCCTTAGATCCAGCAGTATCTGAGTCTACCTTGGACTCCGGCTAACGGGCATTGGTGTGTCAATACTCACAGGCTTCCTCGGTATTGCCACCTCCCAGGCGGGTAAAAAAAAAAAAAAAAAAAGAAAAAGAGAAAAAGAGAGAAATTAGTTCTTTTTCATTTTTCTCATACCTGCCCTCACATTGGTTATTCCTAGCTGCAACAGTCAGGTGTTGGCTACAGGGGTGACCCAAGGTTGTACAATGGCTCCAAAGGGATCTGGACCAGCCAAGGCTGCTAAAGGTGCCAAAAAGCAAAAGGGGTCTCCATCGGAGTCAGAGGATTTGGGCCAGGCTTCTACGGCCCCACCCTCGCCAGTCAGGACACCGAGTGGCATAGTACAAGAGCCATTGGGGGTGCTGGGGGCAGAGGCGGCCCCCGATCCACCCATTCCCGTTTACGTGACGGAAGAAATGCTAGCAGCCACCATGAGTGGGCTAGAGAAAAGGTTAACTGCGTTACTTTCCCGTCCTTGCCCAAGTAGCAAGCGGGCTAGATCCCCCTCACCCAGTGTGGTGTTTTCAGATGCGGAGGTCTCCTCTTCAGAGGAACGGGACCCACAAGGGGATCACGCAGACCCAAGTCCCGACGGTTCAGACAGGGAAAATTCCACTATAGATGAATTCTTTTCGGCCTCGCAAGCGGAGAGCCTGTGGATCCAGTCTTTGACAGATATGGTTCGCACTGCCTTTAAACTCCCAGTGCCAGAACTAGTAGCCCCGGAGGTATCCTCATTGGGTTCTTTAAAGGCCCCATTAACTGGTGCATCTTTTCCAATGCACCCCCTTCTGCGGAACGTGATTTACCAAGATTGGGCTCGACCTGATAGAATCTTTGTCCCTCCTAAAAGATTCTCTATTCTCTACCCTATGGAAGAGGAATATGTAAAGAAATGGGCTCTTCCTACAGTGGACGCAGCCATTTCCTGCGTGAATAAATCCCTGACTTGTCCGGTTGAAAATGTCCATATGTTCAAGGATCCGGTCGACAAGAAATTCGAGACCCTACTGAAAGCAACTTTCACCTCAGTAGGTGCCATGGTTCAGCCAGCAGTAGCAGCCATTGGTGTTTGTCAGGCCTTGAAGGATCAGGCAAAACATATATTGAAGGACATGCCGGCTCAGCATACTCATGAATTAGCAGAATTCCCTAGGGCTCTCTGCTTTGCAGTAGATGCTATTAAGGACTCCATCCAACAGGCATCCCGTTCATCTCTACTGGTGGTTCACATGCATCGTCTTTTGTGGCTAAAGAACTGGTCAGCAGAGGCACCCTGCAAAAAGCTTCTAGCAGGGTTTCCCTTTCATGGGGGAAGACTATTCGGGGAAGACCTAGATAAATATATCCACACCATATCAAGTGGAAAAAGTACTTCCTTACCGGTCAAGAAAAGACCGCGTGGGCCCACGTTTAAACGACAGGCCATGGTAGGCTCGGCCCCTTCGACTTCCCGTCAGTATCGACGGCCTCCCGGGCGGTCAACAGCTAATAGCCGCCCACAGGGACAAGCTGCGGCAAACAAGAGGCCCTGGTCTCGCAAGCCGGCTAAATCAGTCATCAAATCAGATTCATGAAGGGGCGCCCCCACTCTCTTGGGTGGGGGGAAGACTTCAGTTTTTCTCCGAAGTCTGGAAGGCCAGAATTCCCGACTCTTGGGTTCGGTCCGTGGTAGCCACAGGCTACAAACTAGAGTTTCGAGAAATCCCCCCTCCTCATTTTCAGGGGTCAAGTCTTCCAAGCGACCCATTAAAGAGGGCCTCTCTCGTAAAGGCGTTGGATCGCCTCTTGCTCCAAGGAGTAATTGTAGAAGTACCAACCCAAGAAAGGGGTCTGGGATTCTACTCCAACCTTTTTGTTATACCAAAACCCAATGGCGACGTCAGGCCTATATTAGACCTCAAACGCCTAAATCGCTTTCTAAGGATTCAGACCTTCCGTATGGACTCCATACGTTTAGTGACAACCAGCCTGCATCAGGGCGACTTCCTAGCATCTATAGACATAAAGGATGCATATCTGCATGTGCCGATCTACCCAGCACATCACAAGTTTCTTCGTTTTACGATAAACCAAAGTCATTACCAGTTCGTAGCCCTCCCTTTCGGGTTGGCAACAGCCCCACGGGTATTCACAAAGGTGTTAGCCCCGGTACTAGCCGTCCTAAGGACAGAAGGCATCTTGGTCCTAGCATACCTGGACGATCTCCTGGTTATCGACAGATCAGCTTCCAACCTCAATCATGCAGTAGTCCGCACAGTGCGGCATCTAGAAGAGTTCGGATGGATTGTGAACCAAGAAAAATCAAGGTTACAACCCACAAGACAGTTGGAATATCTAGGCTTTCGGTTAGATACAGAATGCCAGAGGGTATTTTTACCTCAAAAGAAGATCAGGTCGTTAATTCAAACGATTCAAATAGTCTTAGGCAAAAGGAAGCCGACTATTCGCCTATGCATGCGACTGCTGGGAAAGATGGTGGCCGCCTTCGAAGCAGCGCCCTATGCCCAGATCCATACCAGAATTCTGCAAGCAGCTATTCTCTCTGCTTGGAACAAATCCATACAGGCATTAGACCGTCCATTAGTTCTTTCCCCAGGAGTCAGGCACAGCCTGTACTGGTGGCTGATCCCTCAAAAATTATCAAAAGGGAAAACCTTTTGCCCCATCTCGTGGAAAATAGTAACCACAGATGCCAGCCTAACAGGTTGGGGGGCAATCTTAGGAAAACGGACCCAGCAGGGACAGTGGTCAGAGGCAGAAAGTCTGCTTCCCATCAATGTCCTAGAGATCAGAGCTGCTCGGTTGGCCCTGGTCGCCTGGACGCTTCCCCTGCAGGGTCTGCCAGTAAGGATACAGTCCGACAATGCCACGGCGGTGGCATACATAAACCACCAGGGGGGCACAAGGAGCCTAGCGGCTCAAAGGGAAGTAAACCTGATTTTTTCATGGGCCGAAGCCCATGTACCCTGCATCTCAGCAGTGTTCATCCCAGGGATAGACAATTCTCAAGCAGATTTTTTGAGTCGTCAACAGTTACTCCCGGGAGAGTGGTCTCTTCACCCCCAGGTATTCCAAGAGATTTGCCAAAGATTCGGAATTCCCGATGTGGACATCATGGCAACAAGATTCAACAAGAAATTGGACAAATTCGTATCCCGAGCCAGGGACCCCTCGGCCTACGGGACCGATGCGTTGGTTTGCCCCTGGCACCAGTTTTCTCTCCTGTATGCGTTCCCTCCACTACAGATGATTCCCCGCCTTCTACGAAGGATCAGGGTGGAGCGCAGGCCGGTGATCCTGGTGGCCCCAGCCTGGCCCAGAAGGGCTTGGTACGCACTCATCGTGAGGATGTCAGTAAGGGCACCGTGACCACTCCCCCTGCGCCCAGATCTGCTGTCTCAGGGCCCGATCTACCACCCTGCTTCACAGCAGCTAAATTTGATGGCTTGGCGGCTGAATCCCTAATTCTTAAGGGCAGAGGCCTCTCAGCCCAGGTCATATCTACGCTAATTCAAGCTAGGAAACCAGTTTCTAGAAATATCTATTACAGAGTCTGGAAGAACTATGTGGAGTGGTGCGAGTCTCAAGGAGGGCATCCTCGCAAGTTTTTCATTGACAGGATCTTGCGATTCCTACAGGTTGGCGTTGACAAGGGGTTAGCTCTTAGTACTCTAAAGGGGCAGGTGTCTGCCTTAGCGATATGGTTTCAAAGGCCTTTGGCCACACATTCGCTTGTGAAAACCTTTTTGCAGGGGGTCTTGCATGTAAATCCCCCTATTAGAGCTCCCCTCTGCCCCTGGAATTTAAATCTGGTCTTGTCAGCTTTACAAAGGCAGCCGTTTGAACCTCTGACAGAAATCCCTCTTGTGCTGCTAACCCGAAAATTGGTTTTCTTGGTGGCTATGGCTTCGGCCAGAAGGGTCTCCGAGCTGGCAGCCTTGTCTTGCAGGGAGCCATACCTTATTCTGCATAAGGACAGAGTGGTTCTGCGGCCACAGCCTTCTTTCCTTCCTAAGGTCATATCCAGTTTTCACTTGAATCAGGACCTAGTCCTACCATCCTTCTTTCCTACTCCCCAGTCCAGAGAGGAAAGATTGCTTCATACTTTGGACGTGGTCCGAGCCATGAGGGTCTATCTCAAGGCTACAGAAAAGATTAGGAAAACAGAGGTGCTTTTCATTCTTCCGGAGGGCCCCAAGAAGGGTCAGCCGGCTGCCAAGTCTTCCTTGGCTAGGTGGATTAAGCAGCTGATTTTTCAGGCCTATGGTCTGAAGCGCGTTCCACCGCCGTTATCAGTTAAAGCCCATTCTACGAGGGCCATGAGTGCCTCTTGGGCGGCACACCATCAGATCTCTATGGCACAGGTTTGCAAAGCAGCAACCTGGTCTTCCGTACATACGTTTACTAAATTCTATAAGTTGGACGTCACAAAGGCTGCGGACGCAGCATTTGGGCAGGCGGTCCTACGGGCAGCAGTATAGAATCCTCTGGCCCGGTTCACGCCCCCTTTTTTCTGTTGGTGGAGCTATTTTACCTCCTGATATAGTTTCTGTTTGGCTATTTTTTGGCCTTACGGTCTCCCTCCCTTCATGGAGCATTGCTTTGGGACATCCCATATGTAATGACTATGCG
Source organism: Rana kukunoris (assembly GCA_029574335.1). Lineage (NCBI taxonomy): Eukaryota > Metazoa > Chordata > Amphibia > Anura > Ranidae > Rana > Rana kukunoris. The sequence goes on along the minus strand of JAJQKJ010002761.1, from coordinate 151,623 downwards.
CTCTGTGTCCCGTGATGTACGATCAAGAAAAAGGGATTTTTAATAACAGCTTACCTGTAAAATCCTTTTCTTGGAGTACATCACGGGACACAGAGCTCCCACCCCTCTTTGTGGGAACATTGTGTAACCTCAGAGAAATTGCTTGCTACAAAACTAAAGCACTCTCAGTGGGAGGGGGTTATATAGGGAGGAACTTCCTGTGAAGTTGATTACACCAGTGTCCACACCTGAAGGTACTCCATATAACCCATATGTAATGACTATGCGCTCTGTGTCCCGTGATGTACTCCAAGAAAAGGATTTTACAGGTAAGCTGTTATTAAAAATCCCTTTTTTCTCTTTCTCGTTGTTTTTGTTTCTGCTCAAGTCTTCTCTCTATCGCATGATCCCTTTCTCCCTCTCTCCCTTAGTTTGTTTCTTTGCGGTCTGTTCTTATTGAAACACTTGCGTCTTTTAGGAATATACAGTGCGTTCAATTTTATGTTGCAGCCTGATACTGCAGTTCTTTAAAAAAAAAAAAAAAAAAAAAAAAATCTCATCTACACTCAGTACCCCATAATTCAGTGAAAACAGAATTTTAGAAATGTCTGTGAATTTAATAAAAATAAAATAAAATATTACATGTAATTAACCACTCAACACCAAATCATGTACTTGTAAGTCATTTTGGCACCATTTAAGGGATATTCGCTGTATCTGCCAATGTCATCGGCACACTGAAGAAACGGCTCACTCATGCCATTTCTTCAGCTGATATGCGGTGACCGGCAGCGGCTCCAGCCAATCACATCGCCAGAGCCCGCAAACCTGTAAATAACTCCGGGAGACATGACGCGGTGTATGAGGGTCATTGTGCCAGCTTCGATCTAAGGTAAGTATTTCATAATGAGCTAGTATGCGATGTATACTTTGTTCATTATGCCTTTTTTTTTTTTTTTTTTTATGGGTTTACAACCGCTTTAAGTGATTTTTTTTTTGTATCAAGACGATAGCTACAGGCATCATCCCAAAATTGTCTTTTTAACCCCCCTGCCGGTATCCCCGAGCGCGACTCGGGTTGGATTTCTCATGTAAATATCGATATCCCCGAGTCGCGCTCGGGGTCAATATGCAGAGCCTGCAGTGCGCTGGCTTACCTTGGATCGGGGCGGGGTATACTGTACTTACCTTGTCCCTGGATCCAGCGATGCATCCCCGCTGTGTGAGCGAGTGGCGTCCTCCATTCGACTCACACAGTGCCCGCACGCCGCCGATCTCCGTTCCCTGCGACGTAACGGCGCACGGGGGCGGAGACCGGCGGCAAATTCAAAAAAGTAAACAAACACATTAGATACAGAATACTGTAATCTTATAGATTACAGTACTGTATGTAAAAAATACACCCCCCCCCCCTGTCCCTAGTGGTCTGCCCAGTGTCCTGCATGTTCTTTTATATAATAAAAACATTTTTTTTGTGCCTGCAAACTGTAGATTGTCCATAGCAACTAAAAGTGTCCCTTTATGTCAAAAGTGATTTTAGAGCAGCTAGAAAACAGCGATAATAAATTATAATCACTTGCAGAATTGAGCGATAGCGATTTGTGGGGAAATTCGTCATAAAAAAATAAAAGTAATGACAGCGACAATTCTGCAACTGAGCAAATTTCAGTGATTTTGATTGATTACATTAGTGAATAATTTTTATTATAATTACATTATTATTTGTTATAATTATTTATAGTTATTTATTATATTATAATTTTATGATTTTGTGTTTCAAACTTTATCATACCCGGGATGTCTACTAGACTCTGGTTTGGACAAATTTAAGTGAGTTATTCCTAAAAATTTTAGGCCTACAGTATAAAACGCAGAATTTCCATGCAAAATAATTGTACCGCTTTTGGTACGTAATTCCAGACAGAATCATACCGCCAGGGAGGTTAAAGCCAGCAGCTGGCTTTAATGTGAAAGCCATCCTTGTGGCTAGGTTGTGTTAAGAGAAGGTCGCCGCCCGCCAATGCCTCTCCCGGATATTCCGTCTTGATGGCAAGGCCGGAATGAAAGTTGGTGGCTTACCACGAAGAATGTGGAGGGCCAAAAGGCAAATTGGTTTGCACAGAGCAGCCCTGATTCTCCGCTTGCTATTGGAGCACATGTGCATGCTCTTCACTGGGCCCTGCTCTGTGTGTTCATAAGATACAGAGCAGGGTTCAGCCCTGCCCCCTGCTCTCATCAATGACTGTGATTGACTGCATTGGGAGCCAATAGCTCCTGCTGCTGTATCTGAGCATGAGTGGTGCGAGAGCCTGGTTTGAGATCACTCAGATATGTATATGCATAGAATGCCAAGCCTTAGGCCGCATACACACAACTAAATAAATCCGCTCAAATCGGTCTGACAGACTGATTTGATCGGATTTGTCTGCTGGGCTATTTTGGTTTGATCGTGTACACCTGGGGAATGCCCAGGGAATAACCAAGCCTACTTACCGACCAGCTAGCAGAACAACCAATTAACCTGTCTAACAATGTGCGTTAAAAACAGGGGTTTTGTCCGCAGGCATTTGCAAACGCATGCGTGAGCCACAGAGCCGCGCCAAGGCACCCCATAATTCTGTGGTCCTAACACTAACAGTGAGTGTCCTCACAATGGAGGCACATGCATTTTAATGGATAGATAGGGGCAGGTGGACTGAAGGGGAGCCACCCCTCCTTAAAGGTACAGAAGCACACCAAGCACCCAGCATATAGCACAATGGCTGCAAAGGTGTTGGTGCACTGCTGGACCAAAATAAACACCACAGGTGAAACAAAACGTATCCACCGCCCCCATCTATGGCTGGCAATCACAGTAAGTAGCAATGGAAGGCTAAAGCAGATAACAACAAGAACCTGGGGAATGCCCAGGGAATAACCAAGCCTACTTACTGACCAGCTAGCAGAACAACCAATTAACCTGTCTAACAATGTGCGTTAAAAACAGGGGTTTTGTCCGCACGCATTTGCAAACGCATGCGTGAGCCACAGAGCCGCGCCAAGGCACCCCATAATTCTGTGGTCCTAACACTAACAGTGAGTGTCCTCACAATGGAGGCACATGCATTTTAATGGATAGATTGATCAACAGAATACCTGTACAAGTACACTCTCTGCATCAATCTCGGGACTTTTTTTAATCTCTAGTTCTTGGTGTCATATAGGTAAGCATCACATTGTTCAAAGAAAACCTGAGTCTTTATTCTAGAAAAAAGCCTTGGCCTTAGTCCCCAGAGGCGTCCCAAGCTGATAGATTTCACCCCTCAAGAGCTGTAGACCACTCTACAACTAATCTTTGGATGGTTAACGCACCTTCCTGCTGGCCTATAACTGTGATGGTCAGCCTTAAAACGTTTGCCCATCCAAAACATTTTCAGAGTTTTGGATACAGTGGGGAAACCCCTATCAGCTTTTTACTGCTATATGGGACTCCATTGGAGAAATTTACCATCACATGATGGAAACTTGAGCAGGTGGTCCTTTTTAGGAGGGGGTGATCCTTTTTTCCAACTCTGTGATTCTGTTTTTGAATAATAAAATAAAATTCTGACTTTTTTTTTTTTTTATATATCTTCCACTCGGATTGGTTAGAAGTTGCACAGAGTAAATACAGCTGGATAAAACACCAATTGTGCCTGTCTTCATTTCAGGCTGAAAAGCAACACAATGTAATTATTTTACAGGGGTGTGGTTCTTTTCTTTGCCCACTGTATGGATATATATATATAGTGTGTGTGTGTGTATTATAATTTCTATTACATTTTCCTTTTTTTTTTTTTTCTTGCTCTCACTTCTGCATTTTGATACTGCCAAGGCACGTCAATTTAAAGGATTTAGCAGAGTCACATCACCTCTCGTACCATCAACTTTTGCTTTTTAAATTGTCAGTGAAGTTGTGCATGAAAAATTCCCGCTGTTCTTAATACATGGGTCACAGCAGAACACTGTGTATCCTCAGTTGGTTGCACATGAAGTATCTCGCAACTTCCGACATTTCAGAATAGATCTGGTTTGGGCTAATTATGTTTACAAAGAAGTTAGATCATTTTATCAATTTTTATTTAATTCTTCATTAAAGACTGATATAATTCTGCTTCTTGTTCATATAGATCCATGACAACGGAGAGAAGATTTGATTAATTCACATACTTATTGTGTTAAAATATCTAGATTTTCACTATTCTGGCTGGTACTGAATCCAAATGTGCTGCTTGTATATAGGAAAACGGATCTGTGTAATGAAATGCAGCTGCAAGCCAACAAAAGATACGCATAGTAAAAGGATTTGGCTTACCTTAAGGGTGGGAAGAAGGTGTTTATTTTTATCTGCGGGAATAAGAAAATGCTGTTATCCCTGAATATTTGTACTGTATTTGCTTACACTGCAAAGCTCAGTCGGTGGTTTATAGTGAGTGAACCAAAATTCCTTTTGCATTTCTTTGTATTTATATTCTACATGGGGGGGGGGGGGGGGGGGGTGGAATCCTACAAAAATAACTGGAGCATGTAGATGTTTACAACCTCTAGCTCCGGTCAACTCTTTTGGTTTTGGGTAGAGTAAGGTTTATTTTTTTTCCCGAGAGCCCATTAAGTAGATTTTATCTCACTACTTGTATCTGTGACACCTGTACAAGAAATAGGGGAAGCAGTTGTCACAGGGGCAGGAAGACATGACCCGCATGAAAAGGTTGCCTGAAGTTCTAACTCTTTTTGTGTTCCCATTGGAAGGCTTTTCCATCACTTCTTGCCCATATGGCAGTAAACACCTGCCGAAGGCTATAAGTATGTGAAGCTCTTGCGCCACCAAATAAAGTGAAAAAGGGGGGTGTAAGTGCTGCTCAATCTGAATTGTGATATGCGATAAAACAGTGATAGAATAATATAATGATAAGCGCATATACATTAAACACTGAGGCTGTCAAATACAGTCTGTCAAAAACAAAGTGCAATCCGTGCAAAAAGTGCAAATAATATATATCAAATGATAAACCGTCCCATCCGTGGCGCAAATGCATAGATATCAAATGAGAAAAAGTTCCATCCGTGGTGTTGCAGCTGATTCTGTGAAATATGTGACTTTCCTTGAATGAATGAGCTCACATTGCGCTTACCTTAATAAGGCAATGAAAAAGCCTTAGGTTTGTGTAGCACTTTCGTGGGTCTCCAGTAGGTGTCCCTCTATCCTCTCTGTGAGATGGTATAGTAATCCTGGTTGGGGTCCAATGTTCCAGGGTATGGGAAGGGAGGTTTTCCAGTGGTGCTCAAATAAGGAAAAATAGTGCCATAGTGAAGTATATAGGTACGATTTTAATGATAAAATAGAAACTTACATCAAAGTTAAAACAGTCGAACGAACGATCGGATTACACGTCTACTTCTGGTTCCGGGTCTCACATGTTACGCTGCATCTTGCAGCTTCATCAGAGACGGGCTTTAAAATCTGTCTGTTGGGAACCCGTCCATCCGACATGTCTGCTGGTTAGTACGCTAACCAGCAGACATATCTGCCCGCGCATGCGTCGAATGGATTTGACGCATGCACGGAAGTGTTTTTCTTCCTGGTGACGTTGCGGCGTCAACGTCACCGCGCTGTCTGCCGGCGGGGATTTTGGTTTGATTATATATATATTATATATATTTTTGTGTATGTATGTGTTAGAGCTGCACAAATCTGCCCATAATAAGAATCACAATTTTTTTTTTTGCCTAGAATAAACATTGCGATTCTTGCGGCTTAAAATCTCACATTATGCAAAAAAATGGGCTAACTTTACTGATTTAATGTTTTTTTTTTTTTTTTCATCAAAGTATTTTCCCAAAAAATTGCATTTTAGACCGCTGTGCAAATACAGTGTGACATAAAATATTGCAACAACCACCATTTTATTCTCTAGGGCCTCTACGATGTAGGCATCGGAGAGTGGGAGAAGAACCGGGGAGAGTGGAGAAGACCCCCGACGCCGGCTAATTATTTTAAAAACCTGTGTTGTGTGTTTATTTTATTGACACTTTTCCTCCTGGTGAATGGGTAGGGGTATGATGTACCCCATACTCATTCACATAGGGTGGGGGGCCAGGATCTGGGGGGCCCCTTATTAAAGGGGTCTCCCAGATTCCAATAAGCCCCCTGCCCGCAGACCCTGACAACCAACTGCCAGGGTTGTCGGGTAGGGACCCTTGTCCCCATCATGAGGGCAAGGTGCTTTGGGGGGCACCCACCCCCCATGTTGAGGGCAAGCGGCCTGGTATGGCTCAAGAGGGGGGGCACTCGCTCGTCCCCACCCCCATTCGTGACCGTCCGGGCGGCGTGCTCGAATAAGGCTCTGGTATGGATTTTGGGGGAACCCCACACTGTTTTTTTGGCGTAGGTCTTCCTCTTAAAATCCATACCAGACCAAAGGGTCTGGTATCATCCTGTGGGAGAACCCCACGCAAATTATTATTTTTTTTTTTATTTGTGCAGGGTTTCCCTTCAAGATTCTCTGCAAACCAGTCGCTCCGCAAGTCGGATCATATTGATCCGACTTCTGGTGCGACCTCTATTCAAATCAATGGGCTCCCGTGGGGAACCATTGATTTTGAATGGACCGAAAAACGCGGCTGAAAACTAGCGTGGCAAAACATGCATTGAATTCAATCCAAAACGTGGAAAAAATTGCGTTTTTTAAAAACGCATTTTTTTTCCTGGCATCTGTACTAGCTTTACAGCCCGTGTGTTTTTTTTTTATAAATGTCTGTAGACATGTAGCCTAAAGCCCCGTACACACGGTCGGACTTTTGCCCAACCAACATCAAAATCCGGAACTTTTCGCATTTGTCCGACCGTGTGTACGTTCCATCGGACCAACTTTTTTGGCTTTTATCGGACAAAGTTGGGTCTGCGAACGGACCAACTTTCAAGCAACGAAAGTCCGATGGTGCAAAGTCCGATCGTGTGTACAGCAAGCCATCGGACTTTTGGACAAATTACAAATGCGCATGCTCAGAACCAATGTTAAAATCAACCAACAATAGCAGAAGTTAACCAAAGGGTGGCAGTAAAGGGCAGAAAAGAGCAGAAAAACCACGTGATGATGGGAAAGTTTTAGAAACGTTTGCAGAAAAGTCTGACTGTGTGTATGCTATGGGTGTGACCGGACAAATCAATTAGGACAAAAATCCAAGGGAAATTTTGTTGGATGTCCTACCGTGTGTACGAGCCTTAAGACTTAACATTCCACTGATGAAGAATGTTGTCATTCTTGGCAGACTGCCCAGACTTTTTCTTCCTTTCTATTCATGGCACAGATCATCATTCTCTGCATACAAAATATAGGGAAATACTTTGTCAAGATCTCAAGGGGAAAAAAAAACACATAATTCTTGACAAGCAATCGTGCAGCCGTGCAGCTCTAGAGTGTGTGTGTGTGTGTGTGTGTGTGTGTGTGTGTGTGTGTGTGTTCGGGGGTCCTAAATTTTCTAGCAAAAAAATACAGATTTTAACTTTGTAAGCAACATATGTCAAAAGTGTTTAAACTGACCTCATTTACAGACTGAAGTTAATTTCCTTTGATCTAAAAAAAACAAACATACAATGTATCTCTTCTCTTTGCATAGAATTGCAGAAATGGCTGATTAACATCGTGAGGGGGGTTTTATTTATTTTTAAACGATTAATCATGCTGTTCTACTAGGCACATAAAATTTAGTTTTTTGTTTGTTTTTTTACAACATAACCACTTGACCTCCGGAAGATTTACTCACCTTCCCGACCAGTCCATTTTTTTTTTGCCATACTGCACTGCATTAATTTAACTGACAACTGCGTGGTTGTGCAATGCTGTACCCAAATAACCTTTTATTCATCCCCCCCCCCCCCACAAATAGAGCTTTCGTTTTGGTATTTCTATTTTTTATTTTTTTGGGGCTATAAACAAAACAAAAAAGTGACGATTTAAAAAAAAAGAAGTCCATTAACAAAAACAAAATTCTTCATAAATTTAGGCCAATATGTATTCTGCTACATGTTTTTGGTAAAATAAATCACAATTGGTGTATATTGTTTTGGGATGTGCAAAGTTTTATAGCGCCTACAACTTTGGGATATTTTTATTTATCAGTAATTGTGGCAATCGGCGACTTATAGCAGGACATTCTGATGCTTTTGACACTTTGTGGGACCAGTGACACTAATACAATGATCAGTACTAAAAATATGCACTCACTGTACCAATGACACGGGCTAGGAAGGGGTTAACAGGGGAGATCAAAGGGTTAACTGTGTGCCTAACCAGTATTTGTAATATACACAACACAAGTCCGCACTCTTAAATGTCTGTAAAATATATATAAAATATATAAGCCCAATGTTGTTGGGATAAAAGAAAATAATCCTATAAAAATAGAGAAAAAAGAATCCATTTTATTGCAGATCCACTTCTAAAAACAAGGGAGAAAACAGTCCATATAGGATAATATACAGGGCTGTAGAGTAGTAAGCAATGTGCACAAACAGTTCCACCAGCAGACACCAGCAATTCATGGGGTTAAACCTCAACGGTTCCATGCACAGGCCATCATGAGGACAAAAAACACACGCTGACAGTACCTTGATGGTAGATGGTATAAAGTGGTACACAGAGAGCCGCCGTCCGATCTTAGGGTGAGGACCTGACATCAAACAGTCCACAATGCTGGAGTGTCACCACAAAGAGAAAGGGACGGTGCCATCCGACGGGACCATCCGACGGGTCTTACAGCCGGAAATGTGGCGCAGTAGGCTCTGCGGGGACACACGCTCTTCCCATCCGATCGCGTAGACGTCACACGTCTGAGACGCCACTTCACGTTGAGACCAGTGGAGCTGAAGTATCCTGGACGCCCTCTGGTGGAAAATCCAAAAATGGCATGTGACTAGTATAGGATGGTGGAAGCTGTAAGCAAAAAAGACAGGATATAATCTATCTATCTTTTAAAAGGTGTGTAATAAAATCCCATAAATGAGGGGATCAGGGGGGTCTTGATGACGCGTTTCGCGCTTCTTCAAAGTCAAGGATATAAGGCTTATTGCCAGGATTAAATGGTCTAAAATAAGGGGAGGGATAATGATGAGAGGAAGGGGAAATGCAAAAAAATGGGCATGTCCACAGAACCAAAAGTTTTAACCCCTTACAGGGACTGAAACACCAGAAACACAACACACATGAATATATATGTTAAAAAAAGCCTGCCACCTACTGGAGTATTATGAATATGAAATAAGATAAAATAATTTTCTAAATATACCCACGAATATTTAAAATTAAAACTTAATCATTAGATCAAAGTGCTAGTTTCAATTTCTTCGTTTAACCCCTTGGGAGCCAATGAATTGAGCATAAAAATCCAGAAGACTTCTCTTCTGCAAAGAAGGGAAAATCTCGCGTTATTAGTAAGGGTGCTTTTCGGGATGTGTTCAATCACAAACACTTCTAGATCTTTAAAATTTTTGTTATGACAGTAATTAAAATGGCGTGGCACACTATGTTCAGTGCACCCTTTTTTTTTTATCAGACGGCGATGGCCACCTATTCTCGCACGTAGTGCTCTTATGGTACGGCCTACATAAAAGAACCCACAAGGGCAACATAATACATAAATAACAAATTCCGTTGAGCAGGTAATAAATTGTTTGATAATAAACTCTTTCCCAGAGCGCATGGTTATTCTGTCAGTACCATGTGTAATAAACTGGCAGGTTAAGCACGCTCTTTTTTTTTACACTGAAAAATGCCCTATCATTAAAATAGGTTCTTATGTCTAAGGGGGAACCTGAAGATTTATTTTTTATTTTGCTGGGGGCCAAAATATTTTTAATGGTTCGAGCTTTCCGAAAAGTGACTTGGGGTATGGCCGGAAATACTGGTGCCAGTCTCTGGTCCAAAAGGAGGATCTTAAAATGTTTTTTAATAATGTTAGTCACTGCCTTATATCTATTGTTAAAAGTGGACACAAATCTGATCGCATAGGCGTTATTTTGTTGTTCTTTTGGTGATTTCTTAGCATGACTTGGATCTAAGAAGAATGAAAACGCTTCATTTATAAGCTCTTTAGGATAACCCTTTTCTTCAAATTTTTTCTGCATTAGTCCACTAGATTCCACATCTAATCTAGTGGACTAATGCAGAAAAAATTTGAAGAAAAGGGTTATCCTAAAGCGCTTATAAATTAGATTAGATCTTAGATTAACCATTAAAAATATTTTGGCCCCCAGCAAAATAAAGAAATCTTCAGGTTCCCCCTTAGACATAAGAACCTATTTTAATGATGGGGCATTTTTCAGTGTAAAAAAAGAGCATGCTTAACCTGCCAGTTTATTACACATGGTACTGACAGAATAACCATGCGCTCTGGGAAAGAGTTTATTATCAAACAATTTATTACCTGCTCAACGGAATTTGTTATTTATGTATTACGTTGCCCTTGTGGGTTCTTTTATGTAGGCCGTACCATAAGAGCACTACGTGCGAGAATAGGTGGCCATCGCCGTCTGATAAAAAAAAGGGTGCACTGAACATAGTGTGCCACGCCATTTTAATTACTGTCATAACAAAAATTTTAAAGATCTAGAAGTGTTTGTGATTGAACACATCCCGAAAGGCACCCTTCTTTGCAGAAGAGAAGTCCCTTCTTTGCAGAAGAGAAGTCTTCTGGATTTTTATGCTCAATTCATTGGCACCCAAGGGGTTAAACGAAGAAATTGAAACTAGCACTTTGATCTAACGATTAAGTTTTAATTTTAAATATTTGTGGGTATATTTAGAAAATTATTTTATCTTATTTCATATTCATAATACTCCAGTAGGTGGCAGGCTTTTTTTAACATATATATTCATGTGTGTTGTGTTTCTGGTGTTTCAGTCCCTGTAAGGGGTTAAACCTTTCGGTTCTGTGGACATGCCCATTTTTTTCCATTTCCCCTTCCTCTCATCATTATCCCTCCCCTTATTTTAGACTATTTAATCCTGGCAATAAGCCTTATATCCTTGACTTTAAAAAAGCGCCTGGAAGTGCGAAACGCGTCGTCAAGACCCCCCTGATCCCCTTATTTATGGGATTTTATTACACACCTTTTAAAAGAAGATAGACTACATCCTGTCTTTTTTGCTTACAGCTTCCACCATCCTATACTAGTCACATGCCATTTTTGGATTTTCCACCAGAGGGCGTCCAGGATACTTCAGCTCCACTGGTCTGAACGTGAAGTGGCGTCTCAGACGTGTGACGTCTACGCGATCGGACGGGAAGAGCGCGTGTCCCCACAGAGCCTACTGCGCCGCTTTTTCGGCTGTAAGACCCGTCGGATGGCACCGTCCCTTTCTCTTTGTGGTGACACTCCAGCATTGTGGACTGTTTGATCTCAGGTCCTCACCCTAAGATCTGACGGCGGCTCTCTGTGTACCACTTTATACCATCTACCATCAAGGTACTGTCAGCGTGTGTTTTTTGTCCTCATGATGGCCTGTGCATGGAACCGTTGAGGTTTAACCCCATGAATTGCTGGTGGAACTGTTTGTGCACATTGCTTACTACTCTACAGCCCTGTATATTATCCTATATGGACTGTTTTCTCCCTTGTTTTTAGAAGTGGATCTGCAATAAATGGATTATTTTTTCTCTATTTATATGATTATTTTCTTTTATCCCAACAACATTGGGCTTATATATTTTATATATATTTTACAGACATTTAAGAGCGCGGACTAGTGTGGTGTATATTACTTGTGTTGGGTACTTCCGGGTACCGTCATTCCCGCTGCACTGAACTGTCTATATGATACCCTCTACAGCAATCACCATAGGGTTTGTTTTTGCTTCATTGACCGGCCTATATCCCTCCTAGCGCCAGTCACCGTTTGTGTATTTTTAACCAGTATTTGTGTGTACTGTGTGGGGTACTTTTTACTAGGGATAGAGAGAGAATTTATTCCCTGCTTTGCAGAGACACAAATTTATTTTCTTACATAGGCAGATTGCAGTTTTTGTCTCTCTGCTTGACAATTGGTGGGTGCCGGCACACATCAACTACCTGCCAATCGGCTTCCACTGTGTTTAATGACAGCACCTGGAAGTTTCAGGTCACGTATATGTGTTATATATATATATATATAATGTGTGTGTGTGTGTGTGTGTGTGTGATCCGGCGCACAGCTGCCGCCCTGTAGTAGTAAATGGCTTTTACACTAATATCACTGCCAGATACAGCCACGCATACACAACGTGAAACTAGTTACCCTGCTGGTACTGTGACTCCCATAGTCTACAGTGTGTGATTTAAACCAGTACACTACTTTTGGTACATACACTAGATTGCCAAAAGTATTAGGACGCCTGCCTTTATACACACACACACAATTGTGTCTTGATCCGTAGGGTTCAATATTGAGTTGGCCCACCCTTTGCACCTATAACAGCTTCAACGCTTCTGGAAAGGCTGTCCACAAGGTTTAGGAGCATGTCTATGGTAATGTTTGACCATTCTTCCAGAAGCGCATTTGTGAAGTCAGGCACTGATTTTGGATGAGAAGGCCTGGCTCAGTTTTCCACTCTAATTTATCCCAAAGGTGTTATATTGGGCAGAGGCAGCTCTTTAATTAGGCGATTGCCTAATTTGCCTTTCAGGTGTTGTTGTGTGGGACTGGGACAGACAGGGACTCGCAAGCAGCGGGCGGCGGGCGCGCTTAACATAGCCGCAGACTGAGGGAGCTGAGCCACCGCCGCTATCCGCGGAGGTGGGACAACAAGTAAAGTTACAATAGTTTGTGGTGGATGGTGGGCAGGCTCAGACTGCCTGCGTCCAATAGCAGGCTCAGGCTCCACCTAAAGTCAGCGATGGCGGCCCCAGCGCATGGCGGGAGTTCTCCCACAGATCACAGGCACACAGACTTCAACTTGGCCGTCGGGTGCCTGTGCTCTGCAGAGACTACAACTCCCAGATTGCACTGCAGGTCAGAGAGAGCGAGAGAGATGGAACGTTGCTTCTCCGAGTCCAGTCCTGCTGCCTTTAGTCGTGGAGGAGGAGGACCAAGTCACCGAGGTGAGGAGCAGGTGGTCCATAATAAAACTACAGTTGTATTCAAAATTATTCAACCCCCACTGAAGTTGATTGTTTTAGCCAGTTTGATATTGATTTTGATCATTCAGTCATCCTGCTTACAGTTAAATCAAAGAGGCACGTGTAGGTCAGACAAATATAACATTAACATTTATAATGAAATAACCACAAATGTATTTTCTGTGCTCACATCATTATCAGTTTTATTCAACCCTCAAGTGACATTCAATCTTAGTACTTACTACAACATCCTTTTACAGTTATAACCGCTTTTAAACGTGAAGCATAGCTTGACACAAGTGTCTTGCAGCGATCTACGGGTATCTTCGCCCAATTGTCATGGGCAAAAGCCTCCAGTTCAGTCACATTCTTAGGCTTGCGCACTGCAACCAGAGGTTCTCAATCAGATTTAAGTCTGGTGACTGCGATGGCCACTCCAAAATATTCCAGCCTTTAATCTGCAACCATGCTTTAGTGGACTTGGAGGTATGCTTGGGATCATTGTCCTGTTGAAAGGTCCAACGTCTCCCAAGCCTCAGGTTTGTGACGGACTGCATCACATTGTCATCCAATATCTCCTGGTACTGAAGAGAGTTCATGGTACCTTGCACATGCTGAAGCTTCCCTGTACCTGCAGAAGCTAAACGGCCCCAAAGCATGATTGACCTCCCGCCATGCTTCACAGTAGGCAAGGTGTTCTTTTGTTCATAGGCCTTGTTCTTCCTCCTCCAAACATAGCGTTGATACATGGGCCCAAACGGTTCTAATTTTGATTCATCAGTCCACAGAACACAATCCCAAAACTTCTGTGGTTTGTCCACATGACTTTTGCCATTCTGCAGTCGACTCTTCTTATTCTTTGGAGACAGCAAGGGGGTGCGCCTGGGAGTTCTGGCACGGAGGCCTTCATTACGCAGTGTGAGCCGTATTGTCTGAGCAGAAACTTCAGTACCAACATCTGACAAATCTTTTCTCAGTTCCTCAGCAGTCACACAGGGACTTTTCTCCACTCTACGCACAGCAGTCGAAGTCCACATTTTTTCTGCCACGACCAGTTAGCGTTTCAACAGTGCCCTTTGCCTTGAATTTGTGAATGATGTTTCCTATGGTGTCTCTTGGTATGTTTACCATCTTTGCAATCTTCTTATAGCAATTGCCCTTCCTGTGAAGAGTAATCACCTCTTCTCTTGTCTTCCTGGACCATTCTCTTGACTTCACCATGTTTATAACCACACCAGTAAATGTCTAGAAGGAGCTGAGTATCAGTCATTTTAAAGCTGCCTAATTGGTGCTTATTAGGCTTGAGGCTGGGTTCACACTTGTCCTACAAACGCTCCTACATTGGGAGCTCATGTAGCATGACGTGTGAAAATCAATGTTTTCCTATGAGAGCGGTCTTCACTGCTCCTACACAAGTCGGTCCGACTTTGAAAATGCTCCCTGTACTACTTTGGTCCTACATTGATCCTACTTCAGCCCATTGAATATCATTGAAGTCGGACCAAAGTGGGAGCCTTGTCCTAACATCCGACTTTTGACATCTGACCTTTGATTACAGCAGGAGTAAAAGGAATTTATCTCACTCTGGGATTGTTTTGATTGGTCAAAAACAAGTCAGACTAAGTCAGACTATCACAAAGTCGGATCAAAGTAGTATCCTGTTCATGAAAGTAGGATGGATGTAGGACCAATGTAGGACAGATGTCGCAGAGCAAAGTAGGATAGTACTGCTGTCGTGTAGTAGGCTGGGTTCACACTATACTACACGACCGCAGTACAACTTTCATCCTACTTTGCTCTGCGACATCTGTCCTACATTGGTACTACATTGGTCCTACATCCATCCTACTTTCATGAACGGGATACTACTTGTCAGACGATCACAATCAAAACCATCCCAGAGTGAGATAAATTCCTTTTTACTGCTGCTGTTGGTCCTACTTCAATGATATTCAATGGAGTGAAGTAGGATCAAAGTCGGACCAAAGTAGTACAGGGAGCATTTTCAAAGTCGGACCGACTTGTGTAGGACTAGTTTAGATGGCTCTCATAGGGAAACATTGATTTTCACATGTCATGCGACATGAGCTCCCAATATAGGAGTGTTTGTCGGACAAGTGTGAACCCAGCCTCATTGCTGCTCCCTGACATCCACGACTTTCATCCTACTTTGCTCTGCGACATTTGTCCTAAATTGATCCTACATTGGTCCTACTTTCATGAACAGGATACTACTTTGGTCCTACTTTGTGATAGACTGACTTGTTCTTTGACCAATCAAAACAATCCCAGAGTGAGATAAATTCCTTTTACTGGTGCTGTAATCACATGTCAGATAGCAAAAGTCGGATGGTTAGGACAAGGCTCCTACTTTGGTCCTACTTCAATGATATTCAATGGGCTGAAGTAGGATCAATGTAGGACCAAAGTAGTACAGGGAGCATTTTCAAAGTCGGACAGACTTGTGTAGGACCAGTTAAAGGGTCACTAAAGGAAAAAAATTTATCAGCTATATACCTCCCTTTACCTTATTGCAGTGCTGTTTTCATTTCCTGCTTGTTAGTTTTTCCTCTGAATTAGAGTTCTGTCTTGTCATTTCTCCCCACTTCCTGGTTGCGTAGATAAGAAAGTGAGTGAGTGATAACCTCTCAGTGTGGTCAGTAACGTGCTCGCTCCCTCTGGTTAGACTACAGGTCTGCGTGAGAACGCTGTGTACGTCTGTGTAGACTGCAAGGAGCTGTGATATCGTGGGTGTGTCTAACACCCCAGCACCTCCTCACTATCTGAAAGTTTGGTTTCAGGCAACCTCTGCCCTGTCTGGATCCCGCCCCCTTGGCTAAGACGAAAACTTCACTAAAGACACTGAGTTTCCAAGCAGCAGCTGAAGGAGGACAAACGTTGCAGAAAAGCCAAAAGAAAAGGTAAAATCTTTCACTCTGTTTCATCATCATATACAATATCATTGCAATATAAAACTTATTATAAAATTTATGTTGCTGGTTTTTCTCCCTATGCAATAATGTATGTGCCTCCTAATCCCATCCCATCCCTCTCACCTCAATAAGACTTAGATTCATCCATCCATCCGTTCATCCCATCCCTCTCTTAGCTCAGTCTGACCTAAATCCATCCATCCATCCGTTCATCCCATCCCTCTCTCAGCTCAGTGTGACCTAGATCAATCCATCCATCCGTTCATCCCATCCCTCTCTCAGCTCAGTCTGACCTAGATCCATCCATCCATCCGTTCATCCCATCCCTCTCTTAGCTCAGTCTGACCTAAATCCATCCATCCATCCATCCATCCGTTCATCCCATCCCTCTCTCAGCTCAGTGTGACCTAGATCAATCCATCCATCCGTTCATCCCATCCCTCTCTCAGCTCAGTGTGACCTAGATCAATCCATCCATCCGTTCATCCCATCCCTCTCTCAGCTCAGTCTGACCTAGATCCATCCATCCATCCGTTCATCCCATCCCTCTCTCAGCTCAGTGTGACCTAGATCCATCCATCCATCCGTTCATCCCATCCCTCTTAGCTCAGTCTGACCTAAATCCATCCATCCATCCATCCGTTCATCCCATCCCTCTCTCAGCTCAGTGTGACCTAGATCCATCCATCCATCCGTTCATCCCATCCCTCTCTTAGCTCAGTCTGACCTAAATCCATCCATCCATCCATCCGTTCATCCCATCCCTCTCTCAGCTCAGTGTGACCTAGATCCATCCGTTCATCCCATCCCTCTCTTAGCTCAGTCTTGAAAGGGGAACCCCAAAACTAGGGGTTTCCAATAACAGGTTGACTGCTGAATCCGTGTTCATTTTTAACAAGAAGTATTTATTATTACAAGCAAGCAGATAGTACTACAAGCTTGGAGAACAACAGTACATTTCAGAAGATGTGTTCTAGTTAACATTGTCTCAGCACAATTTTTATACCTTCTAAAAGGGGAGGTCCCTTGAATGTCTTTTCATTAAAGGAGAACAAATGGTCATTTAGCATATACATGTCACTTCCCAAAAATCTCTGGGAAACCAGGCAGTAGCTCCTTTCCCAGCTAAAGGTGGGAATAGCATATGTTCATGACAGAATGTGACACCGTTAATATCCTGTGTCTTGATACATCAAAACACAGGCGATTTGAATACAGTATATTTGTTGTGTAAAGATATATCCTGACTAGAAGATACAAACAATATCACTATATCTAATATATATATATATATATATATATATATATATATATATATATATATATATATATATATACATATATACACATACATATATATATATATACATATATACATACACCTACATATACACAGAGCCAATCGAACACATGCTTTGACAATTGTAAATAAATGTTTGATTAAATAAATGCATATTCCATTTACCCTATCAATCCCATCTCTTGGTCAAATTAGAAATTGACCACATAATTAACAAAACATAACAGCACTATAACAAATAATTTATACATTGGTTGTGGACAGTTAGGTCCTTGACTATTCAGTGTAAGGATTCTTTTGGAGACAGGGCCCAACTAGATGTGAACATTATTTGTCTTGATAATGGGGAAGATGGAAAAAACTAAGTTTCATAACACATACAAAACCTAACATAAATGGCATTTTAAAGAAAAGCAGATACAATTTTAATTCTTAAATTCCAACATCTCCCTCTAACTGCCTAATCTGTTTTCTAGTTCGTATTTCTTGATCGTACATCACGGGACACAGAGCGCATAGCCATTACATATGGGTTATATGGAGTACCTTCAGGTGTGGACACTGGTGTAATCAACTTCACAGGAAGTTCCTCCCTATATAACCCCCTCCCACTGAGAGTGCTTTAGTTTTTCCGCCAGTGTCTTAGGTGTTGGTCACGTCTAGCTGTCCCTCGGAGGTCTCGGGACCCAGGATAGCTAGCCGGATCCGTCCGAAGTGCTTCAGAGCCAAGATGTACGGTACCCGGGCCCTGCTGGAGTGGGGTTTTGCCTATAATGCCTCTCCTTGGAGGGCTGGATTCTGGGCTCCAGTGCTTTAGTCTCTTCCAAGAACTAAAAGTTACTGATGCCAGGATGCTATATAGGTCCAGGGGTGTGGGTTCCTTAACACAGGACCCCGGTCCCTGAAGGTCCAAGACAATACCCACGGAGATGGGGGAAGGCTGGGCCTCTTGCATTTTGCAATACCCTGCGGCGTGGAGCAGGTAAGAGGGAACCTGCGGGACTTGGTTCGACAGTAGGTATCCCCCTGGGGGTTCTGGGTTGGCTAATGGTATGCTTGTGCATCAGCCACTATCTCCACTATGTCTGTTGAGGCAGGATGGGATTCTAATGTTTACCCAGATAACATGTAGATATATGTATACTTGTGTAAGTTATATATTTGCTACTCACCCCAGGTCTGCCTGTTAACACTGATACTGCAACCCCACATGTTTTAAAGAGGAAATTGCTGGTTAAAACTCCTGTTTCTTAGGAAGCCCATGGGGACAGCTTCCTCGCTGTGTGTGCACTACAATAAGATTAGTGCTTACCTGGTGTCTGTTGGTGCTGCATAACGCTGGTCCATGTTGTTCCTCTGCTCTGCTTCCTCCATGTGGGTTCGGCGTGGTGCGCGCGATCGTGCGCGCGATCGTGCGCGCGATCATGCGCGCGTGTGTGCGCGCGCATACGCGCGCGCGTGCACGCCGCCTTTTATAGCGTCGGCGTGCGTCGGGGGGGCGGGGCAGCAGCGTCAGGGTCTGTATAAAGGAAAAACTTTTCTCTGGCTGGTCTTTCCCTCCTGGAGGCAGAGGAAGAAAGGATACAGAGCGTGCAGCTGGGTCTTTTGGCCACACAGGGACACCTAGTGGCGGTTTAGTGGATCTTCAGGTCTAGGACTTAGGTCCACTATAGACCAAAAAAAAAAAAAAAAAAAAAAAAAAAAAAAAAAAAAAAGGGTTTTTTTTGCTTAAAGGGACTCAGCCTTAGATCCAGCAGTATCTGAGTCTACCTTGGACTCCGGCTAACGGGCATTGGTGTGTCAATACTCACAGGCTTCCTCGGTATTGCCACCTCCCAGGCGGGTAAAAAAGATTTTTTTGGAAAAAAAAAAAAAAAAAAAAAAAAGAGAAATATAAAAGAAAAAGAGAGAAATTAGTTCTTTTTCATTTTCTCTCATACCTGCCCTCATATTGGTTATTCCTAGCTACAACAGTCAGGTGTTGGCTATAGGGGTGACCCAAGGTTGTACAATGGCTCCAAAGGGATCTGGACCAGCCAAGGCTGCTAAAGGTACCAAAAAGCAAAAGGGGTCTCCATCGGGGTCAGAGGATTTGGGCCAGGCTTCTACGGCCCCACCCTCGCCAGTCAGGACACCGAGTGGCATAGTACAAGAGCCATTGGGGGTGCTGGGGGCAGAGGCGGCCCCCGATCCACCCATTCCCGTTTACGTGACGGAAGAAATGCTAGCAGCCACCATGTGTGGGCTAGAGAAAAGGTTAACTGCGTTGTTTTCCCGTCCTTGCCCAAGTAGCAAGCGGGCTAGATCCCCTTCACCCAGTGTGGGGTTTTCAGATGCGGAGGTCTCCTCTTCAGAGGAACGGGACCCACAAGGGGATCAGGCAGACCCAAGTCCCGACGGTTCAGACAGGGAAAATTCCACTATAGATGAATATTTTTCGGCCTCTCAAGCGGAGGGCCTGTGGATCCAGTCTTTGACAGATATGGTTCGCACTGCCTTTAAACTTCCAGTGCCAGAACTAGTAGCCCCGGAGGTATCCTCATTGGGATGCACCCCCTTCTGCGGAACGTGATTTACCAAGATTGGGCTCGACCTGATAGAATCTTTGTCCCTCCTAAAAGATTCTCTATTCTCTACCCTATGGAAGAGGAATATGTAAAGAAATGGGCTCTCCCTACAGTGGACGCAGCCATTTCCTGCGTGAATAAATCCCTGACTTGTCCGGTTGAAAATGTCCATATGTTCAAGGATCCGGTCGACAAGAAATTCGAGACCCTACTGAAAGCAGCTTTTACCTCAGTAGGTGCCATGGTTCAGCCAGCAGTAGCAGCCATTGGTGTTTGTCAGGCCTTGAAGGATCAGGCAAAGCATATATTGAAGGACATGCCGGCTCAGCATACTCATGAATTAGCAGAATTCCCTAGGGCTCTCTGCTTTGCAGTAGATGCTATTAAGGACTCCATCCAACAGGCATCCCGTTTATCTCTACTGATGGTTCACATGCGTCGTCTTTTGTGGCTAAAGAACTGGTCAGCAGAGGCACCCTGCAAAAAGCTTCTA
Source organism: Rana kukunoris (assembly GCA_029574335.1). NCBI lineage: Eukaryota > Metazoa > Chordata > Amphibia > Anura > Ranidae > Rana > Rana kukunoris. Next base: position 131,240 of record JAJQKJ010002761.1, on the reverse strand, counting down.
GCAGGGTTTCCCTTTCATGGGGGAAGACTATTCGGGGAAGACCTAGATAAATATATCCACACCATATCAAGTGGAAAAAGTACTTCCTTACCGGTCAAGAAAAGACCGCGTGGGCCCACGTTTAAACGACAGGCCATTGCAGGCTCGGCCCCTTCGACTTCCCGTCAGTATCGACGGCCTCCCGGGCGTTCAACAGTTAATAGCCGCCCACAGGGACAAGCCGCGGCAAACAAGAGGCCCTGGTCTCGCAAGCCGGCTAAACCAGTCATCAAATCAGATTCATGAAGGGGCGCCCCCACTCTCTTGGGTGGGGGGAAGACTTCAGTTTTTCTCCGAAGTCTGGAAGGCCAGAATTCCCGACTCTTGGGTTCGGTCCGTAGTAGCCTCAGGCTACAAACTAGAGTTTCGAGAAATCCCCCCTCCTCATTTTCAGGGGTCAAGTCTTCCAAGCGACCCGTTAAAGAGGGCCTCTCTCGTAAAGGCGTTGGATCGCCTCTTGCTCCAAGGAGTAATTGTAGAAGTACCAACCCAAGAAAGGGGTCTGGGATTCTACTCCAACCTTTTTGTTATACCAAAACCCAATGGCGACGTCAGGCCTATATTAGACCTCAAACGCCTAAATCGCTTTCTAAGGATTCAGACCTTCCGTATGGACTCCATACGTTCAGTGACAACCAGCCTGCATCAGGGCGACTTCCTAGCATCTATAGACATAAAGGATGCATATCTGCATGTGCCAATTTACCCAGCACATCACAAGTTTCTTCGTTTTACGATAAACCAAAGTCATTATCAGTTCGTAGCCCTCCCTTTCGGGTTGGCAACAGCTCCACGGGTATTCACAAAGGTGTTAGCCCCGGTACTAGCCGTCCTAAGGACAGAAGGCATCTTGGTCCTAGCATACCTGGACGATCTCCTGGTTATCGACAGTTCAGCTTCCAACCTCAATCATGCAGTAGTCCGCACAGTGCGGCATCTAGAAGAGTTCGGGTGGATTGTGAACCAAGAAAAATCAAGGTTACATCCCACAAGACAGTTGGAATATCTAGGCTTTCGGTTAGATACAGAATGCCAGAAGGTATTTTTACCTCAAGAGAAGATCAGGTCGTTGATTCAAACGATTCAAATAGTCTTAGGCAAAAAGAAGCCGACTATTCGCCTATGCATGCGACTGCTGGGGAAGATGGTGGCCGCCTTCGAAGCAGCGCCCTACGCCCAGATCCATACCAGAATTCTGCAAGCAGCTATTCTCTCTGCTTGGAACAAGTCCATACAGGCATTAGACCGTCCATTAGTTCTTTCTCCAGAAGTCAGGCACAGCCTGTACTGGTGGCTGATCCCTCAAAAATTATCAAAAGGGAAAACCTTTTGCCCCATCTCGTGGAAAATAGTAACCACAGATGCCAGCCTAACAGGTTGGGGGGCAATCTTAGGAAAACGGACCCAGCAGGGACAGTGGTCAGAGGCAGAAAGTCTGCTTCCCATCAATGTCCTAGAGATCAGAGCTGTTCGGTTGGCCCTGGTCGCCTGGACTCTCCCCCTGCAGGGTCTGCCAGTAAGGATACAGTCCGACAATGCCACGGCGGTGGCATACATAAACCACCAGGGGGGCACAAAGAGCCTGGCGGCTCAAAGGGAAGTAAACCTAATTTTTGCATGGGCCGAAGCCCATGTACCCTGCATCTCAGCAGTGTTCATCCCAGGGATAGACAATTCTCAAGCAGATTTTTTGAGTCGTCAACAGTTGCTCCCGGGAGAGTGGTCTCTTCACCCCCAGGTATTCCAAGAGATTTGCCAAAGATTCGGAGTTCCCGATGTGGACATCATGGCAACAAGATTCAACAAGAAATTGGACAAATTTGTATCCCGAGCCAGGGACCCCTCGGCCTACGGGACCGATGCGTTGGTTTGCCCCTGGCACCAGTTTTCTCTCCTGTATGCGTTCCCTCCACTACAGATGATTCCCCGCCTTCTACGAAGGATCAGGGTGGAGCGCAGGCCGGTGATCCTGGTGGCCCCAGCCTGGCCCAGAAGGGCTTGGTACGCACTCATCGTGAGGATGTCAGTAAGGGCACCGTGGCCACTCCCCCTGCGCCCAGATCTGCTGTCTCAGGGCCCGATCTACCACCCTGCTTCACAGCAGCTAAATTTGATGGCTTGGCGGCTGAATCTCTAATTCTTAAGGGCAGAGGCCTCTCGCCCAAGTCATATCTACGTTAATTCAAGCTAGAAAGCCAGTCTCTAGAAATATCTATTACAGAGTCTGGAGAACCTATGTGGAGTGGTGCGAGTCTCAAGGAGGGCATCCTCGCAAGTTTTTTATTGACAGGATCTTGCGATTCCTCCAGGTTGGCGTTGACAAGGGGTTGGCTCTTAGTACTCTAAAGGGGCAGGTGTCTGCCTTATCGATATGGTTTCAAAGGCCTTTGGCCACACATTCGCTTGTAAAAACCTTTTTGCAGGGGGTCTTGCATGTAAATCCCCCTATTAGAGCTCCCCTCTGCCCCTGGAATTTAAATCTGGTCTTGTCAGCTTTACAAAAGCAGCCGTTTGAACCTCTGACAGAAATCCCTCTTGTGCTGCTAACCCGAAAGTTGGTTTTCTTGGTGGCTATGGCTTCGGCCAGAAGGGTCTCCGAGCTGGCAGCCTTGTCTTGCAGGGAACCGTACCTTATTCTGCATAAGGACAGAGTGGTTCTGCGGCCTCAGCCTTCTTTCCTTCCTAAGGTCATATCCAGTTTTCACTTGAATCAGGACCTAGTCCTACCATCCTTCTTTCCTACTCCCCAGTCCAGAGAGGAAAGATTGCTTCATACTTTGGATGTGGTCCGAGCCATGAGGGTTTATCTCAAGGCTACAGAAAAGATTAGGAAAACAGATGTGCTTTTCATTCTTCCGGATGGCCCCAAGAAGGGTCAGCCGGCTGCCAAGTCTTCCTTGGCTAGGTGGATTAAGCAGCTGATTTTTCAGGCCTATGGTCTGAAGCGCGTTCCACCTCCCTTATCAGTTAAAGCCCATTCTACGAGGGCCATGAGTGCCTCTTGGGCGGCACACCATCAGATCTCTATGGCACAGGTTTGCAAAGCGGCAACCTGGTCTTCCGTACATACGTTTACTAAATTTTATAAGTTGGACGTCACAAAGGCTGCGGACGCAGCATTTGGGCAGGCGGTCCTACGGGCAGCAGTATAGAATCCTCTGGCCCGGTTCACGCCCCCTTTTTCTGTTGGTGGAGCTATTTTACCTCCTGATATAGTTTCTGTTTGGCTATTTTTTGCCTTACGGTCTCCCTCCCTTCATAGAGCATTGCTTTGGGACATCCCATATGTAATGGCTATGCGCTCTGTGTCCCGTGATGTACGATCAAGAAAAAGGGATTTTTAATAACAGCTTACCTGTAAAATCCTTTTCTTGGAGTACATCACGGGACACAGAGCTCCCACCCCTCTTTGTGGGAACATTGTGTAACCTCAGAGAAATTGCTTGCTACAAAACTAAAGCACTCTCAGTGGGAGGGGGTTATATAGGGAGGAACTTCCTGTGAAGTTGATTACACCAGTGTCCACACCTGAAGGTACTCCATATAACCCATATGTAATGGCTATGCGCTCTGTGTCCCGTGATGTACTCCAAGAAAAGGATTTTACAGGTAAGCTGTTATTAAAAATCCCTTTTTTTCCTAATGTATGTACCCAATTTACTTCTGCAGAAAAACCTCATTTTGTTTTGTCAAGGCTAAAAAATACAAAAATACCAAAAAAGATCTAAACATATAAAAAAATAAAAATATCATGTGTTGGTCTAACAATGCATGAACACCAAGTCTTTAATTGATTCCTCTGCTGTAACTGTGACAGGCTATCCCTCCAAAGACTCCATTGAAAACACCTTAAGAGCGCATAATAATGTGCATAATTTTTTTCTTCAGGACTATCGTAGTCCACATGTCTGGTAGATGTGCAGAACCTAATCTTCTTTTCTTCAGAATTTGCGCAATTCACATGTTAAAAGGTTTCCGTTAGGTTTGCAAAAACGTAATTTTCTTTTCTTCAGGACTTATCGTAGTCCGCATGACAAAATACATTTTTTTAAGACAACTGACATGATAAGTATCAAAGTTCTTTCGACACAAGCTTTTGAAAGCACTCTTTTTCATCAATGGTGTTTGTGACTGATGGCATGAGGAGGGATGGTGGAGGGGTGGTGTCAGAGATTGTTAGTCCCAAAACTTGATTATTAACAACAATACCATAAAGCCTTTTGAGGTTTTTTTACTGCTGAAGTAAATGTATGTTCTAGAGGCAATAAGACCTAGAAGAAAAATAAAAAATCTTTATACAAGGAGAAACCATTCTCATTTTCAGTAAAAATATTATTCAACTGTCATCCAACTAAACTGTCCATATTATCCTGAATTCAGTAAGACATTTATTATAAACAATAGGCTTCTCAGAAGGGGGGGCTATTACGTATGGCTTGGATCAATGATCCTACAGGAACGTATACAAGAGAGAACAGGATACAGGATTTACAGGAATAACAGGAGTATAATGCAGTACTGGGCTTCAGGGTTCATAGGAGGTCAGATACACAAGATACAGTTGATGTATACAAGGATTCTAAGGCAGGAAAGATACCTGAAAACTAAAGACCAATAAACACATAAGAAACCCTTGCTGTGCTGGGATCACTAAACAGTAGGGGGTTTAAAGAAAATTGAAGCTGACAGGTGTGTGCCTGGACACACACAGACATTGGAGATACATATGCAAAGAAATACAGCTAGAAATGAGTAGCCATGCAAATAGTCACATAGGAATCTATAAGAGTAGTGAAGTTGTATTGTGACCCCAAACAGGAAACTGGCTTTAGATACACTTGGAGACACACAAGCAGAATTGCTTGGGACATTATTATGCAAAGCCTAAGGCAATCTGTTTCAGCCTGAAAAGGCAGTACTGACTGGGCATGTTGCTAATTCAATTAACAGGAAGTTAAACTAGTCTTAAACACATTTCTTTGTAATAGAGGAGACAGATCTGTAGAAAAACTGAAGATCTGAGACATAGGTCTAATTTAAACTCTTAATAATACCCAAGTAATCTTAACACTCAATGTAGTGGCATTGACATACATGTAGTAATATACATTCATTTTTTTTTTTTTTTTTTTTTTTTAAGGAACAGTTCTTCAATTCAATCATAAGGAAACTTTTTTTATCATAAAATAATATACAAATAATATACAACAACTGTATAAGGCTCAGTTCCCACTATTGCGACTTAAAATTGCAGCGATTTTTAAAAGATTCCTGCACTACCTTGACGGGACTGTAAATTTTGACCAAAGTCATACTCCAGAGTCTTTGAATCACGTGACTTTGGGAGTTTTTATAATGGAAACTTAGCCCAAGACAGTGGACGCTTAAATATCTAGGACAGGGGTATCCAACTCAATTTTATCATGGGCGGTATCAGCATTATGATTGTCCTCAAAAGGGCAAAAGGTTTGTTGTATCTATAAGATTAGATATCCAGCGCATCCCCTCCCCTTACATAGAGATGGGCCTTTCTATTTACGCATTGCACAAACTTTTTGTACTATTTAAATCATGTTGCCCAATCTTAACTACCCAACTTCTAACTCCTTCCTGTATCCCAACGGAAGTTTCAGTAAGTGTAAAGAGGATGTCGGGTTTGCTATCATGAAATACCTTCCCAACATTCCTCATTCACCACTGTGTATTGACCTGGAATGCAAAAAACATTGTCATGGTCACGCTTCTGACAGAGGGAAATATCAACCTGCCCCCAGCTTCCATACCCTCTGATCACATGTGGGTCACTTAGCCACAGATGCAACAAGATGGAATCCCCAGTCAGTAAGCCAATTGATGCCCACCGATCTACAGACTGAGTCTGCCCTTCCGTATATGGGATCATATAGCACCTCACCTTTCACAATCCAAGCCAGTACAGCCCATCCAGGCATTTGACCATCACTTTGGATTTGTGTAAGTGATGAGTTTTATTAAAATCTTACTGAGCGGTGATGCCAACTCCTTAGGCTACTGCCCTTCATACAGATATTTGTACAATCAGCTTGATACTGGTCGATAACTCCACCTGCCCCTGCATGTACGCCAGAGCCTATGACATATTTTTGTCCTATACTCTATCATACTCTCTTCCAATCTTAACATGGTCGACGAAATCTCGAGCCATATTAAACTGGGTATTTATGTAACTTTGTTTCATGTTGTTATGAATGTCACCAATCTCTCTGAGCAACAAAGCCGTGCTTATTGTCTGAAGCCATGGCTGCGAGTTTGTTCCTCAGGAGACCGCCTTCCATTCTATTACTAACACCCATCCCGGCTCCTATTCCCCTTACATAGTGCTGAATATACCCCTCCTTTGTTGGGTTACTCCTCAGAGATAAGCGTCCTGCGTGAACCTGTCTGTGTCCGCACATCTCTGGGAGCAAGCCACTGGTCACTTGATTTAGTGTATACTGAGCACATACAGGGCAATAGGTTTCTATCAACCACTGTGAGATGCTGAAGCGAAATGGTAACGGCATACTGTACCCTGTTAGCCAGCGTTTATTCCCTTTTTTTTTTTTTTTTTTTTTTTTTACAGGGCATGTTCCTGTATGTAGTTACTCGCATTACTCGTGCCGGGATTCAAGCTTTTAGGTGAGACATCAACTAGGTGTATCTCTCACATGTCCAGTAAACGAGAGCTTCTCTGTAGGACTGCTAAGCTTGAGACACTGCCTCTGCGAAGAAGTTTTCACCCCATTGTTGTATCACCTGGCACCCTCTAGTTTGGCCAACAGACACCTTATTATCCATAGGTACCAGTCTTCTGGGTACCTGCCCCCCATACATTTAGGTCATCGTAGTCACCCATTCAAACATTTCCTTCTTTCAATGGGCTCCAGGGTTTAACCCAATAGGGTCTGATAGCTTAGTACCCAAATTGACCGTGACATATGCACAAAGTTCCGTCTCTGCCCAAAGTTCCATCCCTGCCCCTAGGGATGAGAATAGAACGAGTTGGATTTCCTAACCCTTCCAGGATATGTAGCCCAGGGTCTCCCAATGTGTTCCTGATTATCTCCAGTTCTATAGTAATTACGGTACCCAGTGACCCACCTCCCACTCCAAAGACGGTTGCCCTTGAGCCTCCCTTTTTCCTATATATGCTATTCCTGTACACCTTTCCTCCAGATTCAACCAGTTGAAGCAGTGCTAAACACATGTCCGGCCAAAGTAGCATCAGGCTTTTATTTATTTATTTATTTATTTTATTTTTTAGATCTATGGAACTACACGTGTCAGCATGGCTGATCTTCGGTAATAAGAAAACAGATAAGCCACGGATCTATGGCTGATCCATTTCAAACTCTGGAGAACACCCCAAAACTCTTTTATCACTAAAAACAATACCCCTGAACGCTACTTAGTCTAATATATGTGTTAGAGTGCCAATTATCCCCTGCCGTCTTGCTGAACTTTAAAAAAAAATAAAAATAAAAATAAAATTAATACGCAGACTTCAGTTAGTAGGTTCTGCTATTCAGTGGATCAGAATATGCAACCCACGCTAGGTGGTCCAAAAAACATAGTCTGATGGACTGACAACTAGACGGTAGTGGTCATGAAAACCTAAAAACATAGTGAAACCTGACTGACTGACCAACTTAAAGTTGTCTTATTCTGAAAGACTGGAAACTCAGTTATCAAATCTGTAAAACACAAAATAAAAGTTAGTAATAAACATTCAAAAACAAAAAAAAAAAAAAAAAAACATTCTTATCCTGGAAACAAATCAATGGTTATTTACCGGTAACAATACATTAGCATATGAAACACAAATTTTCATTCCATTACATTCCCTGTGCACTTTTTAAAATACCAAAAAATTGTTGAGCTCAACTTTTCATTTATATGTATTATTTAATACATATAGACTGCCACGTGGACTTCGTTTATATATATATATATATATATATATATATATATATATATAAAAAAAGGAGGAAAAGAAAAAGATGTTTTTCTTTTTTCCTTTTTTTATAGTATACTAATAGTTCCCCCCAAAAAAAGAAAAATGTATTCACCATGGTTAAAAATGAGCAGCTGAAAACAAACATATTTTATTTATAAGACCCCCATTTGTCTTGCATGACAGCTATACTTTACCATACTGAGCATATTGGAAAACTTCAAAAACTGTTTCTTCTATGGAAACACAGATTTATCGTTAAATCATACATTTACATCGACAATATTAGGATGGATTTTACTTTTGTTTTTACAGTTCAATTAGCTCACTCAGTTTGCATGACAATACAGTTGTTCACACTTTCTCACAGACCTGGGAAGAAGGGGGGTCATTTGGGCTGTCAGCAGCTGAGAACACACGTTACACACACACCATTCAATCTAACTCGTGTCAAAGAAAGAGAGGAACTATAAAACACCATTTCTTATTTTTAAACTTTTAACAAACGCAAAACAAATCCTCATGTCAGCCAACACAACATCACAATCCATGCCACCAAAATTCATACAGTGTTAATTCAACTAACACAACATCACAATCCATGGATCTCACACACTTCCGCACAACAAATATAAGATTGTGTACACACGATCTGTTTGCAATGACAAAACTGGACTTCAGTCCATTTTCATCGGGTTGGACCAATCATGTGTACGCGGCCTAAGTCTCCCACTTAGCCAACTACACCCTGTAGACAAAAATACTTGCATATTTTTTGAATAAGCTTGCACTTCCCCTCTTTTTTTTTTTTTATTCTGGCTGGGGGGGTAGGGGTGGGGAAGCAGATAAATTATGCATAGTGGAACTGTTCGCTGCCCTTTCATCACTATTGGTAGTTGTGGGTGGTAATGTAGGGTATGATCTGCTTACAGTCATTTCAGCAATATTGTCACAATGCTGACTAGCGAGTATTTAATGACTGCTTGTCTTTTCTTGTAGTGGTTTTTACATTCATTCTAGAAACCCTTTTGTGCCTCTATTCCATTCCTTCAGGGGACGAACCGTCCCTGCTCCAAAGTTATAATCTTTGGCAGACCAGGAAGGGTTGGCAATGGGATCACACAGGACCCTTTTTGGGGTGTACGCGGTGGTACAATTCCCCATCTTATACGGTGATAAGACTTCCTGAAGAATTAATCTATCACTAAGTCCCCACGTCACACAGATGCAGTGAACCTAGTTATAGCAGGAATTGTATTATCTGTCTTCAATCCTGGCCAAGGATTTACCACAGACTATACACTGAATCAGCCACACAGACTGAAATGAGGTCACATAGACAGTTAAAGAATGTAAAAAAACACTCCCTTAGACAAGTCACTTATGCAGGATACACACTCAGTCTAATTTCAATAGGAGAAAGTTGTAGAGTATAGCATCTGACAGTTTGGTTTTCCCTAAAGTCTTCCACATTAGTTTATAGGCACTGTGCAGAATAGGAGGGATAGTACCTCTGCTTATTGTGTGATTTTATAGAGAATCACGCAGAAGAGAACAGAAGACAGTTTTTCATGCGAGACTGGTACTTGTGATTCAAGCAGCACTGTTTTTAAGCAGGCCGTCACCCTTGGCAATAAACCAGGGCCTTACCACACAAAGTACCTTATCAGCCACAGCCTATAAATGATCCCTTGAGTCCGAAAACCCAAATTTCTGACCTGGCTAGTCGCCTAGTCGCAGGAAATGCAGAAATTCTAGCTAAACATTCACTGCATCTGATATAGAGCAGACCATTCACCAAAGCGCATTCATACAAAGGAAAGTAAAAGGCACAGATAGTATGAAAAGTAAAAAGAAATGTTAAAAATTACAAAATTCAACAGTCAAGGTTTTTTTTTAGACAGAGTACTCCATGGCAAAAACTATAGAAATAAGCACAACACAAGGGGAAGTCACAGTAAGCAAAAATTCGCTTACCTTAACCAGCAGAAGTGAATTCCCGACTTATGTTGTTCCACTTCTTAGCGATGTCTGTGGAGGCATCTGCCCCGGCATTCGAAGGACCAGCTGAAAGGGGAACCCCAAAACTAGGGGTTTCCAATAACAGGTTGACTGCTGAATCCGTGTTCATTTTTAACAAGAAGTATTTATTATTACAAGCAAGCAGATAGTACTACAAGCTTGGAGAACAACAGTACATTTCAGAAGATGTGTTCTAGTTAACATTGTCTCAGCACAATTTTTATACCTTCTAAAAGGGGAGGTCCCTTGAATGTCTTTTCATTAAAGGAGAACAAATGGTCATTTAGCATATACATGTCACTTCCCAAAAATCTCTGGGAAACCAGGCAGTAGCTCCTTTCCCAGCTAAAGGTGGGAATAGCATATGTTCATGACAGAATGTGACACCGTTAATATCCTGTGTCTTGATACATCAAAACACAGGCGATTTGAATACAGTATATTTGTTGTGTAAAGATATATCCTGACTAGAAGATACAAACAATATCACTATCTAATATATATATATATATATATATATATATATATATATATATATATATATATATATATATACATATATACACATACATATATATATATATACATATATACATACACCTACACATACACATATACACAGAGCCAATCGAACACATGCTTTGACAATTGTAAATAAATGTTTGATTAAATAAATGCATATTCCATTTACCCTATCAGTCTGACCTAAATCCATCCATCCATCCGTTCATCCCATCCCTCTCTCAGCTCAGTGTGACCTAGATCAATCCATCCATCCGTTCATCCCATCCTTCTCTCAGCTCAGTGTGACCTAGATCAATCCATCCATCCGTTCATCCCATCCCTCTCTCAGCTCAGTGTGACCTAGATCAATCCATCCATCCGTTCATCCCATCCCTCTCTCAGCTCAGTCTGACCTAGATCCATCCATCCATCCGTTCATCCCATCCCTCTCTCAGCTCAGTCTGACCTAGATCCATCCATCCGTTCATCCCATCCCTCTCTCAGCTCAGTGTGACCTAGATCCATCCATCCATCCGTTCATCCCATCCCGCTCTCAGCTCAGTGTGACCTAGATCCATCCATCCATCCATCCGTTCATCCCATCCCTCTCTCAGCTCAGTGTGACCTAGATCCATCCATCCATCCGTTCATCCCATCCCTCTCTTAGCTCAGTCTGACCTAAATCCATCCATCCATCCGTTCATCCCATCCCTCTCTCAGCTCAGTGTGACCTAGATCCATCCATCCATCCGTTCATCCCATCCCTCTCTTAGCTCAGTCTGACCTAAATCCATCCATCCATCCATCCGTTCATCCCATCCCTCTCTCAGCTCAGTGTGACCTAGATCAATCCATCCATCCGTTCATCCCATCCTTCTCTCAGCTCAGTGTGACCTAGATCAATCCATCCATCCGTTCATCCCATCCCTCTCTCAGCTCAGTGTGACCTAGATCCATCCATCCATCCGTTCATCCCATCCCTCTCTCAGCTCAGTCTGACCTACATCCAAACGTGCGAAATTGATTTGATGGATGGATGGATAGAGGACAGTTTGATACATGTAAAAGGGATTTGAGGAATGGATGTAGGTCAGACTGATAACGGTGAAAGTGAATTGATGAATGGATGGATGGATATAGGACAGTCTGATCCGTTCATCAAATCCCGTTCGCACGTATCAGAATGTCCTATATCCATCCATCCATTCATCAAATCTATTTAGCTCTTATCAGTCTGACCTACATTCCCTTTAGCTATAATCATTGTCACCTACATCCATCCATCCATCCATCAAATCCCTTTAGCGCGTATTAAACTCTCCTCTATTTATCCATCCATTCATCAAATCCCTTTCACATGTATTAAACTGTCCTATATCCATCCATCCATTCATCAAATCCCTTTCACACATATCAAACTGTCCTACATCCATTCATCAAATTCCTTTCTCACGCATTAGACTGTCCTATATCCATCCATTCATCAAATCTCTTTCGCACGCATAAGACTGTCCTATATCCATCCATCCGTTCATCAAATCACTATCGCACGTGTGGATGTAGGTCAGACTGAGCTGAGAGAGGGATTTGATGAATGGGTGGATGGATATAGGACATTCTGATACATGCGAAAGGGATTTGATGAATGGGTGGATTGATGTAGGTCAGAGTGATGAGAGCGAAAGGGATTTGATGAATAGATGGATGGATATTGGACAGTCTGATCCGTTCATCAAATCACTTTCGCACGTATCAGACTGTCCTATATCCATCCGTCCATTCAACAAATCACTTTCGCTGTTATCAGTCTGACCTACATCCATCCATCCATTCATCAAATTCCTTTCTCACGCATAAGACTGTCCTATATCCATCCATTCATCAAATCTTTCGCACGCATAAGACTGTCCTATATCCATCCATCCATTCATCAAATCTCTTTCCCTTTTATCAGTCTGACCTATGTCCATCAATCCGTTCATCAAATCACTTTCGCAGGTGTGGATGTAGATCAGACTGACCTGAGAGGGATTTGATGAATGGATGGATGGATGTAGGACATTCTGATACATGCGAAAGGGATTTGATGTATGGATCGATGAAGGTCAGACTGAAGTGAGAGAGAAATTTGATGAATGGATGGATTGATGTAGGTCAGACTGATAAGAGCGAAAGGGATTTGATGGATGGATAGAGGATTCTTTGATACGTGCGAAAGGCATTTGATGTATGGATGTAGGTCAGACTGATAACAGTGAAAGTGAATTTATGAATGGATGGATGGATATAGGACAGTCGGATCCGTTCATCAAATCCTTTCACACGTATCAGACTGTCCTAATATCCATCCATTCATCCAGTCCCTTTCGCTCTTATCAGTCAGACCTACATCCATCTATCCATTCACCAAATCCCTTTCACACGTATCAAACTCTCCTCTATCCATCGGTCCATTCATCAAATCATTTTAGCTGTTATCAGTATGTCCTACATTTATCCATCCATTCGTCAAATCCCTTTCACACGTATCCAAGTCTCCTCTATCCATCCATCCATCCATTCATCAAATCCCTTTCGCACGCATCAGACTGTCCTATATCCATCCATCCATTCACCAAATCTCTTTCGCTTTTATCAGTCTGATCTACATCCATTCATTCATCAAATCTCTCTCTCACCTCAGTCTGACCTACGTCCATCTATCCGTTCATTAAATTACTTTCACACGTGTGGATGTAGGTCAGACTGAGCTGAGAGGGATTTGATGAATGGATGGATATAGGACAGTCTGATAAGAGTGAAAGTGATTTGATGAATGGATGAATGGATATAGGACAGTTTGATACGTGTGAAAGGGATTTGATGAATGGATGGATGGATATAGGACAGTTTGATACGTGTGAAAGGGATTTGATGGATGGATGTATGTAGGTCAGACTGATGAGAGCGAAAGGGATTTGATGAATGGATGGATGTATGGAAGGGGGGGGGTTGTTGGAAATGTGCTGGGGGCAGAGGGGATAGTGCTGGAAGGGGGGGGGGGGTTGTTGGAAATGTGCTGGGGGCAGAGGGGATAGTGCTGGAAGGGGGGGGTTGTTGGAAGGGTGCTGGGGGCAGAGGGGGGCTAGTTCTGGAAGGGGAAGAAGAAGCTAACAGGTTTCAAATGAATCCCACACAGACTTCTGACATATGTCCTTTCTCATACCATGGGGGGGGTATTTACACATCCTCCTAAGCCCCCTAATCATTCCAAGTGTACATACTTTTAGTTTACCCCTTATCAGTCCCAGCCACTCTCTCCCCCTTCTCCCTGTCCAGCTACAATGCATAGAAATGTTTACCCTGACCTGAAATCAGCGTGTATGCTCCTCCCCTCCTCTTGTACAGAGCTGAAAGAGAAGGGGGAGGGGAGGGGACAGCTTCAATGTGCCGTGTGAGTGAGAGAGAGTGAGAGACAGGCTGCTGCATGGACGGGAGACGTGGTGTATCTGATGATTTTGCAGACATGTCATACCCTTTCCCTGAGCAGTCCGGTGTGAATGATGTGTCCGGGTCAGGAGAAAATGAAAACCCGTACAGATCATTCAAAAACCGGACTGTCTGGGAGAAAACAGTACAGCTGGCAACCCTAGCACTGGGAGGAGAGAGGAGAACCTGATGTATATAGGCAGAGGGGCGTGAAGGGGTGTATACTGGGGGTGGTTTGGGCGGAGAGCTGCTAAAGTGTGCATGAGAACTTTGCTCGTTCTCATCCGCACTTGGGAAATAAAAAAATCGCTTCTGCACATGCGCGAACCGCTAAGCCTAATGGGAACTGTAGTTCCCATTGGGTTGTGACGTTTACAACAAGAACGCGCACCGCAAAACCAGGAAGTCGGGGGAAAGAAAAGCCAGGACAGATGGAAGGAAGAATGAATGTCCGTTTAAACAGGTACAGCAATATTTTAAACAATATTCATGACGTTTTTCGTTGACATATGTGTAAAGACTATATTTTAAAGCAGAGGTCTCCAAACTGCGGCCCGAGGGCCAGATGTGGCCCTTTGCTAGCCTTTATCCGGCCCTTGGGGCACAATTCCTCCCACTGACATGAGGCACTATTCCTCCCATTGACACCAACAATGGGGCACTATATTAACCACTGATACCAATGATGGGATACTACTCCTCCTACTAATAGGGGGAATACTACTCTTCCTATTGACCACCAATCACTGATGCCGGGCACGGGACTTTTTCTTCCCTTGCTGGCTGCAATCCGACCCTCCTAAAGTCTGAAGGGCAATAAAGTGGCCCTTTGTTTGTAAAGTTTGGAGACCCCTGTTTTAAAGCAATAAAATGTTTTCCTTTAGTAAGGCTTTAAGACAGCTCTCGTAGGCAAACATTGATTTTCACATGTCATGCGACATGAGCTTCCAATGTAGGAGCATTTGTCGGACAAGTGTGAACCCAGCCTCAGAGTGGTAGTCTTTAAGGGGTTGAATAATTGTGTAAATGAAGAATTCACAAAAGAAACATTTACTACTGTATTACAAAACCAATTGATGTCATTTTAGTTGCATATGGTTCTTTAAGAAGTTCTTTGTAGGATTTCATTCTGAATACAAATGTACACTAAATTCCCTAAAACCCTTTACAGCATTGGGGGGTTGAATAATTTTGAATAAAACTGTATATTGCGTGTATGTGTGTGTGTGTGTAGGCATACCCCGCTTTATGGACACTCACTTTACGTACACTCGCGAGTACGGACATACCCGCGAGTGTATGTAAAGTGTCTCATAAGTACAAATATTCCCGCGCCGTGCACCCGCATTAGACGGAACTGAAGTTCTGAGCACTTAGCCTGCCCAGTTCCAGCCTGTCAGCCACAGAATGCCATCCAGCCTCTCCATAGCACTGTCCTTTTGTGTGCAGCGTGATATCCGGGGGATGGATTGGAGCGGCCCCTCCTTGCATCAGATGAACTTATTTACATGTGAGTGTTCCCCCCCCCCCCCCCCCAACGGGTCATAGTATGAGTTCTTGGGGGAGTTTGTTCATTCATGGCAATTGGCAAAGCGCTTGGTTTCTTAAATAAATAGTTTCAATTAGTCTCATCATCATTGTCTGTACCCTGTCACAGTGGCTGCGTTTGATGGGGGCACGGTGGCTGCGGTTTTTTTGTTTTGTTTTTTTTTTTCAGTTTG
This sequence comes from Rana kukunoris, assembly GCA_029574335.1. Lineage (NCBI taxonomy): Eukaryota > Metazoa > Chordata > Amphibia > Anura > Ranidae > Rana > Rana kukunoris. The sequence goes on along the minus strand of JAJQKJ010002761.1, from coordinate 115,514 downwards.
TTTCCGCCCCCAAAATTTTGAGCACCACATGAATGAGGGGCTGAGGGCATGTACATTCCAGTTGAATGCTGTTGAATGAGGCTGGCTGTTCAAACTGGGGGGCTTATTTTATTTTAAACCAATTTCAAAATTAACCCCAAGCAATAATCTATTCACACACATGTGAAATGTTTCCTCTACCAAAAGATTTAGAATTCTATTTTTGTGATTCATATTCCTCTGCCAGACAGTACATCCAGAATGGTGTGCCAGTACCATCTTCTCTATTACAGTTAAGTAATACAGAAGTGTTATTTACCCTCTCCCTAAACCTGCCGACGATGAAGAAGCATTACACTGATAAGTTATCAATTATGCTCATTCTGTTATCATTGTCCGCACATTCTCTGACTGTCTTCTGTATCCTTGTCCGCACAGTCTCTGACCGTCTTCTGTATCATTGGCTGCACAGTCTCTGACCATCTCCTGCATCTTTGCTGCGTGATTGTCTGTCAACACTCTGTCTGTGACTCCAACTTTTCATACCATGTTAGCCAGCCTTGTACACACGATCAGTCTAAACCGATGAAAACGGACTGAAATTCATTTTCATCGGTTCACAGACTGATGGTCTGATGTGCGTACACACCATCAGTTCAAAAACCGATCGTGTCAGAACGCAGTGATGTAAAACTACGTGCTGAGAAAAACTAAGTTCAATGCGTTCAAGCATGCGTCGACTTGATTCTGAGCATACGCGGGTTTCAAAACGATGCTTTTGCGTACTAACTATCGGTTTTGACCGATGGTCAGGCGTCCATCAGTCCAATTTTTAAAGCAAGTTTTAAAACTTTGGACTGAAGGACAAAAGACTGATGGGGCGTACACACGGTCGGTTTGGACTGATGAAACTGAACTTCAGTCCGTTTTCATCGGTTTGGACTGATCGTGTGTACGCCGCCTTGGAGTTTGCTTGTCATTACCATAATAAAACCGTCTCCTGTACCATTGGCCGCACAGTCTCTGACCGTCTCCTGTACCATTGGCCGCACAGTCTCTGACCGTCTCCTGTACCATTGGCCGCACAGTCTCTGACCGTCTCCTGTACCATTGGCCGCACAGTCTCTGACCGTCTCCTGTACCATTGGCCGCACAGTCTCTGACCGTCTCCTGTACCATTGGCCGCACAGTCTCTGACCGTCTCCTGTACCATTGGCCGCACAGTCTCTGACCGTCTCCTGTACCATTGGCCGCACAGTCTCTGACCGTCTCCTGTACCATTGGCCGCACAGTCTCTGACCGTCTCCTGTACCATTGGCCGCACAGTCTCTGACCGTCTCCTGTACCATTGGCCGCACAGTCTCTGACCGTCTCCTGTACCATTGGCCGCACAGTCTCTGACCGTCTCCTGTACCATTGGCCGCACAGTCTCTGACCGTCTCCTGTACCATTGGCCGCACAGTCTCTGACCGTCTCCTGTACCATTGGCCGCACAGTCTCTGACCGTCTCCTGTACCATTGGCCGCACAGTCTCTGACCGTCTCCTGTACCATTGGCCGCACAGTCTCTGACCGTCTCCTGTACCATTGGCCGCACAGTCTCTGACCGTCTCCTGTACCATTGGCCGCACAGTCTCTGACCGTCTCCTGTACCATTGGCCGCACAGTCTCTGACCGTCTCCTGTACCATTGGCCGCACAGTCTCTGACCGTCTCCTGTACCATTGGCCGCACAGTCTCTGACCGTCTCCTGTACCATTGGCCGCACAGTCTCTGACCGTCTCCTGTACCATTGGCCGCACAGTCTCTGACCGTCTCCTGTACCATTGGCCGCACAGTCTCTGACCGTCTCCTGTACCATTGGCCGCACAGTCTCTGACCGTCTCCTGTATCACTGGCCGCACAGTCTCTGACCGTCTCCTGTATCACTGGCCGCACAGTCTCTGACCGTCTCCTGTACCACTGGCCGCACAGTCTCTGACCGTCTCCTGTACCACTGGCCGCACAGTCTCTGACCGTCTCCTGTACCACTGGCCGCACAGTCTCTGACCGTCTCCTGTACCACTGGCCGCACAGTCTCTGACCGTCTCCTGTACCACTGGCCGCACAGTCTCTGACCGTCTCCTGTACCACTGGCCGCACAGTCTCTGACCGTCTCCTGTACCACTGGCCGCACAGTCTCTGACCGTCTCCTGTACCACTGGCCGCACAGTCTCTGACCGTCTCCTGTACCACTGGCCGCACAGTCTCTGACCGTCTCCTGTATCACTGGCCGCACAGTCTCTGACTTTTTTTGTTTTATACTTTGTTGACAAATTTATTTCACATTTTACAGGACGGCACAGATGATAATGAGTAGGCAGCTGCACAATTTGGTCTATATATTTGGATTTAAGTTAATATATGCATGTATACAGTTAATTTATTTTTATATATATATAATATATATTTATTTTTTCCCATTATGGGCGTCAGTGGGGCCTCACGTCTAATTTTGCCTAAGGCCCAACAAAGTCTAGAGCCGCCTCTATCGGGTGGAGGTTAGGGTTGTGCAGGCCAGTCGGGTTCCTCCACCCTTAACTCGCTCATCCATGTCTTTATGGACCTTGCTTGGTAAACTGCTCCAAATCATTTGGTGGAGGGGGAATATGGTGTGGGGTTGTTTTTCAGGGGTTAGGCTTGGCACCTTATTCCAGTGAAGGTAACGCTAAATGCGTCAGCATACCAAGACATTTTGGACAATTTCATGCTCCCAACTTTGTTGGAACAGTTTGGGGGATGGCCCCTTCCTGTTACAACATGACTGTGCACCAATGTACAAAGCAAGGTCCATAATTAGTATATGTACTAATAGCTGCCAAGCACTAGAGGGAGCATATCTATGTATTCTGCATTTTAAGAGTGTCGCAATGCATGGGTTGAAGCTGTCAGTGGTCCACACTGGATACAGTCTGTCAGGGAAATTTAAAGTGGCAACCGTCTGTTCTTGGCATATTTACCCACTTATAAATTGTCAATGTGTAAAGAAGAGTACCAACCTGAATCTTTGACTTCCCAGGTGCTGCATTTATCTGTGAGGGCTTGTTCATATGTGCAGTGATGGCCCATTCATGAGGGCACTGCCCCCTCTATACATGCCATCCCTATACATGCCACCCCTATATGAATAATGGATAGATTTATGCCAAGCATGTGTGCCCCCCCCCCCCCCCCAAAAAAAAGAAATTGCCACCGGCCGCTATGGTGTGTGGCTATACTGCTTCCCCTCTGAAAACTGATCATGGTGGATCAATTTTTAGAGGGGGTTCCACAAGCCATCAAGAGACAATATGCTGCCACCTCACCCCCTGTTTTGACCCCTAAAAACTTGCACCGCTGCTTATATTAAAGAGGCACTGTATAATTTGTTTTCCTCCCCAGAAACACATAGGCCTGCAATTGGAAAGACAAAAAACTTTGTTTAATGGGATTTATTTTGTGCATGTGATGTCTCTTATACCAAGAAGCAATAAGTTTATTTGTAAACTTAGTCTTATTTCAATACTACACATAGAAGTACATAAAAAAAAATGCATCTTTTTTTTTATTTATGTTTTATTTGAGAGGGATACAGAAACCAAAAGAACAGAATCCAATAAAACATCATATATGGATATTTACATTATATCTCTCATTTCTATTTACATTTCATAGATTACCTCAAAGAAGTAAGAATATAATATATTATTTCCCCGGCGACTTTCCTTTCCTTAAGTCCAATACCACTTGGAGAAATGATATAGCCAACTACTATTCCTTCTATAACTTAAATTCATTATTTCCTAGTTATTTCGTCACCCACCCTAATTATCCATATTCCCTACTCCTTGACCTAATTCCCTCTTTAGCTCCGTCCTCCTTCCTTCCCTATTTCTTTCCCCAAATACCCTCCCCCTTATCCCCTCCTCAAGACCCCCATCTCCTTTTACTTCTCCTCCTCAGTCCGTGGAAAGCCATGGAACGGAAGAAGAGAGTAAGGGGGGGGGGGGAACCCTCCTCCTCTGTCCCTTCCGGTGTACGAAATCCAGACCTTCTTTCTACTTTTCTCCCCCCCCCTTTTTTTTTTTTCTTCTTTCCCCTTCTTTCTCCTTCTTTCCCTTCCCTTCCCTTCTTGCTTCACTTTTCATTTCCCTTCCCTTCCTCTCTCCCTATCCGATTTAATCTTATTCTTGCGCCCCTAATAACTTTTTATCTTCCTCTGATTGTACAAATAAATCCCATGGAGCCCATATCATTTTAATTTGCTCTTGTCTATTGTCCTTGGCAAGAGTTTCTCCATTTATTCCTATTTTCCTAACTTTTTTAAGCCACATAGAGATTGGAGATGCTTTAGAGTCTTTCCAATTTATTGCAATACTACTCTTGGCTACATTTATCAGATGGCACATCACTGACCTCATGTATCTTTTTGGTGAAATTTGTATATGATGTAATGGGGGAAAAAAGCAAGGTCTTCTGGGATCTGATATTCCGTAAGTGATGAGTAATTCTCCGGACTGTTTGCCAAAATTGTCTTATTGGACAGCTCCAAAATATATGTATCATTGTCCCTTTCTCCCCACATCCTCTCCAACATCTATCTGAAACTTCTGGAAAAAATGTATTTAAACGTGCTGGCGTATAATACCAACGTGTTAAAATTTTATAGTTTAGTTCTTGTATCTTCGTACACCTTGAGGATGTTAACGATAAATCTATGATATTTTGACATTGTGCTGGGGAGAAAGTTTGATCTAGATCTCTCTCCCATTTGCCCAGGCATCACATCTTAAAGTCTTCTGGGGGTGCAGTCAATAGTGTATACATTTTCGAGATCACGTGGGCGATTGGCTCAACCCTCCCACAGTACTCCTCAAACTTTGACAATGCTCTCTTGTAATTTTCTGCATTACCCAGAGTTTCAAAAAAAAGTCGGACCTGCCGCGCTTGCCATACCGGTATTTCATATTGCCCTCCACTTTGTGATAGTTCACCTGTTGTTAACCATCCCCTTTCTCCTAGGAAATGTGAGGCTTGAAATCTACCTTTTTCTCTGAATTTCTCAAATATTTGACATTCCATGCCAGGTTGAAATTCTGGATTTCCTATTATTGCATAGAGGGAGTTTTTAGTAGAAAATTTACTATTATAAAATTTTGTTGCCGGTCTGTAGTGTTATGCCCAACGTAGGGTGAGTCTGAACTGTATGGGGTAGTGCTTTATAACGCCATATTGCCCTATTTAAGGCCTGAATCACACTTGTGCAATGCGAATTTCAGCTCTTATCTTTGCATAGAGATTACAGAAGTGTTCAACAGATCCACTGCGTTTTTAGCTGTGTATTTGGAGACCTGGGAGAAGTTACAGGGGAGAGGAGAGTGGGGGGGAAGTGTATTGGGTTGAATACGAGAAATTCCTGAAGAGAAATGAACACCTCTGCGAATCAGCTGCGTACCCATAGAAGATAACGGGCCTGAATTCGCACCTGAGCCGCACCGCAAGGCATAAAATACACACACGTTTTTTTCTGCAATGCATCGCACATTTGTGAACCAGCCTCATTGAAAACAATGTATTTAGAAATGTTCTGCGTATTGGATGCGGTTTAAGCCGCAACCAATTCGCATAGGTGTGAACCCAGCCTAAAGGTACGGGGCATATTTGTTGCTCTATAGGTATCCACAATTTATGATCTCCAGGTCTACTCCACAATTTATGATCTCCAGGTCTACTCCAATCAACTATCATTCCAAGCTGGGTTGCCTGATAGTATAACATATCCGGTGCTGATATTCCTCCAGCCCTTATGGGTAAGGTTAATAATTTCCTACCAATTCTTGGCCATTTACTGGCCCAGATAAATTTTGTGAATATAGCCCGAACTTGGTTGATGTATGACATGGGAATCTGAATTGGTAGAGCTTGGAAAAGATAGAGAAATTTTGGCACTATACTCATTTTTAAGATATTCCTGAACCATGAATGCATCCCTTTACTCCAGCCATCTAACAATGTTCTAACTGTACCGAGAATTGGTTTAAAGTTTAGCTCAAAAGTGTCTTGTCTGGGGGCATTTGTGTTCCCAGATAATTCAGTGCCTTAGTCATCCATCTAAACTTTTAACTATGTTCCAGGCCATTTTTTTTTTTAAAAACTCAGGGATTGCCACACCCATCGCCTCTGATTTGCTGTAGTTTATTTTTAAATTTGACATCTTCCTATAAAATTCTATTTTTCATTAAATTTGGTAGGGAAATTTGTGGTTTTGCTAGGGAGAAAAGCATATTATCTGCGTAAGCCGATACTTTATATTCCCTTCCCCCAAGTTCAATACCCACTATATCTTTATTCTGTCAAATCTTATTTTAACAGTGGTTCTAATGTTGGTGCAAATAACAGAGGAGACAGGGAACATCCCTGCCTGGTGCCGTTTGTAATTGCGAAGGGCTCCGAGTACCCCCTATTTACTTTTACTAAGGCTCTGGGTCCCGCATACACTCCCATTATCCACTGTACCACCCGCTCTCCCAGACCCATTTGTTTTACAGTTTCCAACATAAATTCACAGTTTACTCTATCAAATGCTTTCTCTGCATCAATATTCAGGAAAACAGACAATATCTTTTATTTTTTTTATTTACTTGGTGTATCGAATTTAATACTTTGATAGTACGATCTCTCGCTTCTCTTAGTTGGTATGAACCCTACTTGGTCTAGATGAACAAGTCCTGATAGATAGGGCTGTATGCGGGGAAAATACATCTAATCATATAAAACAGACAACATAAGTACAATCTATGTATGTACTTGGCGATTGTGGTTTTCAGTTACTTGGGGAGCCGCAGTCCATTCTCAATGTGCCTGGGTTTTAGGAGGTCTGAAAATCAAATGCATGATTCCAAACCTGGACTGTCCGGTTGAATCGGGATCTCTGTCTTCCCTTGTCACAGATTGGTGATCTGTCTTGTTTACTTAGACAGACTGCCGTTCTGCCTCTCTCAGGAATGATCGGCGGGCTTTGGGGGACTCGACGATTGGCTCCCAATGTGTCCAATCACAGTGACTTGGAAGAGCGAGATCACGTACAGCTATGCGATTTCACACAGGGTAGACTCCACCCCACAGTATATATACGTGGGTGCGGTTAAGTCATTTGGTGATGGGAACAGTCTGTCTATTCCAAAATCAAATGATAAAAGTAAATGAGATTCAAATGTTGGTAGAATTTTTGGACGTATTTTCCTAAGCATTTTCGTTCATAATTCCAGCCATCTATGGCAATCTTAAAGTGGTTGTAAAGTCAAAAGGTTTATTTGCATTAAGATAAAAAAAACTCCTGCGTGCAGCAGCCCCCCTAATACTTACCTCAGGCCATCTTGATCCAGCGATGTTGCAGGAGTATTTTGGCTGCCTGGGACTCTTGCTTCATTGGCCGAGACGGCAGCATGGCACCATTAGCTCCCGCTGCTGTCAAAGATCGATAAGAGGGGGCGGGGCCAAACTGCTACTTGCTGTGGGAGCACTCGGCAGGGGGCCAGAAGCTTTGGCAAGGAATCCGAGAAGAGGAGGATCTGGGTTGCTCTGTGCAAAACCATTACACATAGCAGGTAAGTATAACATGTTTGTTATTTTTAAAGGAAAAAAAGACTTTAGTATCAGTTTAAGCCTCTCATGAAAAGTTGCCTTCATGTTTCAAGCATAAGTACCATGTGCAGCTATTGAATGTAGCCACAATGTTTTGTAACAATAGAAATGGAACCAACAACTGCAATCATCTGGACCCCCCCCCCCCCCCTATGTGAACACAAATACATCTAAAATTGATTGCATTTTATGACTTGTGTCCTTTCTTCGCTCCCTTTTTTTTTTTATATATATATATATATATTTTTTAATTCTTACAGAATGTTATCAACACTTTTACACAGACGGCCAATTTAGAGCGCTGCAGTTTCCTTGGCAATGTGACTGTCGGAAGAGATGTAACAATAGAGGAACTACAGGCGGCATATCATGCTGTAGTCTTGGTGAGTCCTGAGAAAGACTTTGGATAGCTGGATGCTTGGCTCTGTATACTGAGTCTTCTTTTTCCCTGACAGAGCTATGGGGCAGAAGACAAGCGGCAGCTGGGGATTCCTGGAGAAGATCTTCCGGGAGTGTATTCTGCCCGGGATTTTGTGGGTTGGTACAACGGCCTTCCAGATAACAGACACGTGAGTGACAGCAGAGACAGTTCTTCTATACATTTGTACACATGGAGAGTTCTCTACCATTGTTCTCAGATGTAGGTGTTTAAAAATAATCCTGATTGCTGTAGTTTGAAAGCATGTTCCTGTCATAATACTAAATATAAAATATAAGATTTTTGTCACAAATAAATAATACAAACACAACTTTAACAATTTAACATCCTATTGTCCGACCTCTGTTACCTTATGGTCAAAGTCATACATATGTCTCTTTCAACCCTATATTTTCTTCCCACCAGATATCCCGGGCAATTTATCAACAACATCAGGGACATATTCATACCCCGTTCAAATTCCCAGGCATTTTCTAAAACGTTTAACCTTGCTCTCCTTAACCCTCTACCCTGGAGTCCAAAAAAGACTTCCAGGAGGTCCACGTTCTCGGATATCTTTCCTGTTGGTGTTGTGCTGTCAGTACTAATTCTTTCCAATTTACTAATTTCTTTTACTTTACCTATCAACATCTCTATAGTTGGTGGGATTGGTGACTTCCATTTCTTCGTTATACAAGCCTTTGTGGCATCTAAAAGGTGGCATATGCTTGTCTCCCTGTATACTTTCTCTGATATTTAATTTACATGTAGAAGGTAGAATTCTGGGTTTTTGGTGTCTCACATTTTGAACAGATCTGAAGAACTCTTTTAGTCTCTAGCCAGAAGCTCCTTAACATTGGACAATCCCAAAATATGTGTAGCATCATCCCTTTACTTCTCTGGCACCTCCAACATTTATCTGATACCTCCAACATTTATCTGATTTTGTTTAACCTTTTTGGTGTCCTATACCATATCACGAAGATCTTATAACTTGTCTCTTGTATTTTTGCACAAATTGATGTTTCGTGTGCTCGCTTGTATATGCAATGTCGCTGTTCCCTACTAAATGTCTTGTTTAGTTCATGTTCCCAGTCTTGAACGCATTTCAGAGGGTGACTCCCTGACTGTACTAATAGTTCATAGCTGATTGAGAGAGTATGTTGTAATGTTCCCTTTTCGGTACACATTTTCTCAAATCTCATGAGTGATCTTTCAAAACTTCCTGGATTCGGTAGAGTATCCAGGAAGTGAACCATCTGCAATGCGTTTCGGAATTTTAGACAAAATACATCCTCTTGTTACATCAGATCAGCTATTGTTACCCATCTTCCCATTCGGATATAACTAGCAACCTGTGTACACTCTCTATTCCTTAAGTGCCTAAAAGCACCATCTTCAAATCCCAGTGGGAAGAGGGCTTTACCTATCACCGGATATAATGGAGAGGTCTTGGGTTCAATACCGATCATAGGGAGTGCTATTGCACAAATCCTCGCCGTGTTTCCCAGTATCCAATTCTTATTAATTTCTTTTGGTAATGAAGCATACCAAAGTGCTTTTTCTAATGGTATTTTAGATTGTGCCTGTTTAATTTGTACCCATAACTTCATATCTGAGTGTCTGTTCCAGTCAATTAACCTATTCAGATGTGCTGCATAATGATAATTCCGTATATCTTGTACCCCAAGTCCTCCCTGTTTAGTACGCATTAATTGTTTCCTTTGTATTCAGGTTTTTTTTTTTTGTGCCCAAATAAACTCAAAAATTACTCTTTGACATTGTTTGAAATACTTCACTGGAATGTGTATTGGTAATGTTTGTAGTAAATACATTTTCGGGAGTATATTCATCTTAATGATGTTACATCGGCCCAACCAGGTATTGAACCCCAAATTCCACTTGTCCAATAATATCTTCACCTTTTGCATTAGTGGTGGAAAATTTAGGTCAAAGATCTTATCCACCTTCCCTGTTGTATGTCAATGACCTGTCTGTTCATTTGAACTTATTTTGTTTTAGATGTGTTTATCGATATATGTGGGACTCCCATCGCTTCTGACTTGTTAAAATTAATAGAGTCAAAAGAGATCCGTATTTCTCAAATTCCTTCATCAAATTCGAGATTGAGATCAGCGAGTTAGTGAGGGTAAACATATTGAAGTAAATAAAAACCATGCAACAGCTAACTATATGTATCTATCCTTTACTGTAACTTGTAATACCTATATCTAAGCTATTGCATCTGTATTAACAACATGCATGAGTCCTGTATCTGCAATTGTATATCAGGCCGAAGTGTGCTCTAGGCCTGAGGTTAAGCGTTAGTTAATGAGACAGACACCTTTGAAATCAAACAATTATATTTATTCTAACAAAAGGCGTCTATTGTATAGTAAACAAAGCTGTAGCATAGAATTCCTATTGCACAATATACAATCACTAACATCAATCTCTATGACCTAATACATTTTTGGCAAATAAGATAGAAAGATACTTAAGTTCAGTCCTTTCTGGCTTGGCCCTGATGGAAAAAAAGGAAAATGCTAGGCCTCCTTGTTGGCCACATGACCAGGCCCAAAATATCGATCAGGCTTCCATGCGGCCTAGGCCATGTGGCTTCAGTATAGGTCTCCAGATGATAGTTTCACTTCAGCATTCAAATGAATAGAGAGACCGAAAGTTCTCTTCCAAAACCCTTTTACCAAACCTCACTCATTAATCATTCGCAACGCCTCCCATGTTGCCTGACCATCTGATGTTCAACCAATCATTGCATTTCATGACTCACATCCCTGTTCATTCAGTACCTAGCCACTGGAATTCCTTTGATCCTTGTAATAATCAATGTCTTTTGTTTGTTTGTTTGTGGAGACTGCCCAACAGCTGTCCTCCTCCTAGACTCCCTGGAGACAAGTTTACTTATCCCATTCCTGGGAGGGGGGGGGGGCAGGTATCCTGGCTTGTTTGACTGGAATCAGAGGATGGTCAGAATTCATACATTGATATTATTTGCAACATATGCCGCTTTGCGCCTAATAAGGCGCATATCCTCCTTCTTTAGACATGGCTCCCCTCGAACAGTCCATATGGTCGGAACAGTCCTCCACCGTTTCAATGTGTTGCATTCTTCAACATGCGCCTCAGAGACAGCTCCTATGGAATAGCCCACAGTGGCTTCACTGTGTTGCGCCTCTTTACCATAGGCCTCAGAACCGGCTCCTATGAAACGGTCCATAACTGACTTCCAACATGTGTCCCAGAATCAATACCTCCAGTCATCAACTGTCTTCCTTCCAACATGTGCTTCAGAAACAGCTCTTTGGGACAGTCCATAATGGTTTCAGCGTGCTGTGCTCCTCAACACGTGCCGCTTTGCTACTGGGTGACACACCAACATCACTCTTCCATGATGACTTCTATGTCCCCATTCTGTATCTTCTTCTTCTTCTTCTTCACATCTTCATGATGGGGTGCAGAACAAGCAAGGGGCATCCATTCACTCACCATTCACCAGCACACACTCACACTCACAGCACCATATTAACCAGCTTTCAGATACAGAGTCCCAAGGCTCATCTTTCTTGCCCATCTTATTAGCCTAAAACACACCATTATCACCTTACAGCATGACACAAATCACCCAACTGAATATACATATATACATATGACCCATCAAATCGCGTATCCCGCTCCCAACCTCCTTTAAATACAGGTCGGGATTATGCAGGCTTGCTCACAGTGGTTTTACCTATTGCAACTTGGCCTGTCTGTGATACCTCAGGGATCTAACTTGGCAACAAAGTCTCTAATTTGTATTAAGAGAAATTACCGTCAATTGGTCCCTCAACTTGCATAGATAAGCAGGAGAGCTTCCTATATAAGTTTGGAGTCTAACAACACATATAAATCTCAAACGATGATAAAAAAATAAAAATAAAAAAAACCCACAGAATTCCATCCCTGTGATTCGACTTCAGTGACTATGCCCAGGGTATATCCTGCACCTCTACCTACTGTTAGGTTCAAGAAATACCCTTGTTTCATGACTGACGTTACATTGGTATCCTTTAGGACAAGGACAAATTTGTCTACGCCCTACATAATAACCAGGTGCTTCCTTCCCAGCACTGATCTCTCCATCCAGAACACAGAGTACTGTGTATTGACCTGGTATGCAGAGGAGATAGTGGTCATGCTTTCGATAGAGGGAAATATAAACCTGCCCCCAGCTCTGTACTCTCTGACCACATGTGGGTCACTTGGCCACAGATGCAACAAGATAGAATCCCCAGTCAGTAAGCCCCTTGACGCCACAAAATATACAGACCGAGTCTGCACTTCTGTACATGGATCATACAGCACAACCTTTCACAATCCAAAGCAGTACAGCACATCCAGGCATTCGACTACCAGTTTGGATTCGTGTAAGCCACATATTTTGCAAAGTCTTACTGAGCGGTGATGCTAATTCATTAGGCCACTGCCCCTCATAGAGAGACTGTACAATCAGCTTGATGGTGGTTGATAACTCCGCCTGCCGCTGCGTGCACGCCAGAGCCAATGACATATGCCCATCCTATACCATCTCACACTCTCTACCACCTCTCACCCTGGTTGACAAAATCTCGAGCCACGTTACACTGGGTCCCATCCCACCAATATAGTGCTGAATATATCCCTCCTCTTCTGGTTACTCCTCAGAGATAAGCGCCCTGAACTCTATGTCCGCACATCCCTGGGAGAAATCCACTGACATATCACATTTGATTCAGAGTACATTCAGCACATATAGGGTACTAGGATTCTATCAACCACTGCGAGATGCTGAAGCGCCATGTAATGACGGCATACTGTACCCTGGTAGCCAGCGTTTATTGCTGTCACTGGCATTACCCATGCAGGGTTTCAACCTCTCAGGTAAACATCAATTAGGTGTATCTCCCACACGTCCAGTAACCGAGAGCTTCTCTATAGGACTGCTAAGATTGAGACACCGCCCCTACGAGGACGGTTTCACCCCATTGATGTATCACCTGGCACCCTCTAGTCTGGCCAACAGACACTGTATTATGCATAAGTGCCAGCCTCCTAGGTACCTGCACCATATTCAGTTAAGTCAATACATGTGAACAAAAAACATTTCCTTCTTTCATTTCCTCCTCCCACAATAAAAAACATATTTTACATCTTTTGTTCTGAAGTATTGGATACGTTATATTCCTTTCCCAACCTCCAACCCATTGCATCTGTATTCATAGTCCGTTTGCATCCATAAATGACAGGAGAGACTTTGGCAAAATGTTTCACAAGTCTTGTTGTTGGGCAAAGTCTTTCAGATTCAGTATTAGTGCAAAAATTGTCCGTAAGCAAAAGAAACCTTATATTTCAAGTATTAATCTGAATCTTTTCTCTCCTGAACGTTTATCAGAACAAATTTTCGGTGTGGTATGGCACAGACGAACTGCCAACCAGATGAACATTCTTCATCTCTGTTCCAGAATCCTCTCCAATTTCGCTCCACCAAGATTCTGGAATTAAAGAACAAGAGCAGAATCAAATTCTTATCGATAATATCTCATAACACAGGAATTTAGCATTCCTGATTTCTAAACAAATGATCAAAACACCATGATTCCTCTAGGATGAACCCATTCTAAAATGGATCCCCATGGTACAAGCAAAAATCTAAAATATAAAAAAAAAAATGAATGTGACCGTTGCTTCTCAGAAATTCTAAATTTTAAGCAATAAAAAAAAAAACAATGCATTATCTGTACTCTAAGATCTATGCATTACTTCCCCTTTCAGGTGGATAAAATCATAAAATATTGGAATTCTTTCCACCTAAATAAAAAGAAAAAACAAAACATAATTCCAGCAGCTAAAGTGGCTTCCTAATGTCGCCAGCTGCTAATTGAGGACATAATTCAACGACCACCAAGTCAGTTGCTAATGATCCTTTGCAGGTGTACTAAACCTAACAATTTTTCCACCTGAACAAAACAAAACTAAAAAAAAAACTAAAAAATTTGAAAAATGAAAATTAATAAAAAAAATAACAAATAAAAATTGAAAAATGAAAATTTAATAAAATAAAAAAAAATGTTTTGAATAAAAAAAATTACACGAGAGAGGGAAAAACAAAATATTACTAAAAAAAAAAAAAAAAATGTAAAGGTTAGATAAAAAATAATTAAATAAGAGGCTTATCCTCGAAATATACACATCTCAAGGTCCTCTATGATTTTCCAAACATGACCGGCAAATCTCTAACTCTAACATCTAAATCTTTATTCATCTCAAAGAAACGTTAACCCGGAAATTCTCACCATCCCTGCAGCTCTTTAAGGGCTGCTACCACTGTTTCCTCCCCTTTCTATATTTGAATGGACATGTGGCTCCTCCCCCTTTTCATAATAGTGATTCCCCTGTCTTAATTGAGTATTATGGACTCTATGCCTAGGGTTACCCCATCTCACTGAATAAACTTCATACCGCCTTGGGGTAGTTTTGGGGTGTTGAGATCCTATTTTGATATTATTCGCCGCCCAACAAAATCTGGCAATGTGACCCCCCTTTTTACACAAAAAACATTTAAGGGTCGGTCTCCCTGCCTGGTGCCTTCTCTGCGTATAAAACGATGGAGACACACGTTGTTGCATAACATTACTCTGAACAGACTTTATACTTTGATCATCCGAGGAGTAGTCACTAGCAATGGACTCATCAGATGTCTCAATACCAGAATCATTTTCTAATGCGGTTACCGCATTTCCATTTAACTTTTCAAACTTAATTTCTATCTTTATTATGCCGTTGGCATTTGTGGGGTGTCACCACTACTGTGCTTTCGGCTATTTCTGCAATTCTTATATGGGGCCTATTGTCTTGATCTGTCTCCCGAACCCAGTCCCTTAATGTATTTACAAAGGTCTGGTATGAGGTGGCATTCCTCAGTGCAATTCTGGTATGGTAATCAATGCATGTGCACTTATTAGCCATAGAACACAGAAAACTGCTGTCATCGTGAGACATATCAGGACAATTGTATGTAGCCTTATAAATGGTGAAATACTCACTGCAAAAGAGTATTGGATCAATTCCCCTTCTAAATTTAGTATTTTCTAGGGCATCTGAACCCCTAGTATCCCTTCCTCCCATTATGCGCTGCATTTCCCTCATTCTATCTGCCGAGTTCCCCCAATTTGAGTTTAACTCGGGAGATAGACCTCTATGATTCCCGACTGGTGGTTGCAGTTTTTCACACAGTTGCCATGGAAGCCATGCGCGGAGAAGTGCACATGCATCTCTATTGTTTAAAATGTACTGTGTTACTACAGCTTCAAGCCTGTTTGATAAACTAATGGTGAGGCAAACGTGTCAAATTTTCCCAAAATCTGGCACAGATTTATGCGATCTTGTATGGAGAGTGTCGTGGATTGGGTGTAACCCTCACCTTTTAAAATTGTAGATCCTGGCCAAGTCCTTTGTGACGCAGGAGTAAATATAGGCGAACTGTGATCTGGGGCCTCCTCTGTCTTGTCAGCTGACCATACTGGTTGCTCTTGTATTAGCATCCCTTCTCCCTGCACTTTTGTCACACTGGGCTGTGTATCCTTGTTAGCACAACAATGGCTGTGCATTTTCTCCATTGCTTGTGCTTCCAAAGAAAGATCCTTGTGTGCTATTTGAGTTTTACATTCTTGTAACTCTCTATTAAGTACTTTTATCGCAGATTCATTCACCGCCTCTCTCTTTTCTAAAGATGCAATACACTGTTCCCTCAACATACATGTTTCCTCTAACATACTAACCCTTTTTTCCAATACACATTTCTCATTTACTAATTGTTCAATTTGTTTACCCGCATCTGCATCACACTTCTTAGCTATATTCATTACATTGCCCACAAAATCCATGACTTCATGTGTTATAGCACTCTTTTGTACAGTATTAAAACCATTCTCATTAAGTAGTCTTCCAAGAAAATCCATTGTTATGCTAATCTGCCACTAGCTTCACTAGTTTGGCCAGTTGCTTAGACAATACACATCTGACAACAACAACAAAAAAACCTTTCTTTAAAGCTATTTAAACTTGAGTTCCGAGCACAGCTATCAATGCTCTTCCAACATCAGTAGATTATCTATCACTGATTTCTAGCCCTTTTAGATTGCAGGCCACATTGATCCTCTATATGACCAGAAAGCTATTTTCACTTTCACCTGGGTATCAAAAAAAAAATGAACTAAAAATAAAACTTAAAATTCAATAAAAAATAAAAATCATAACAAATATATATATATTTCTCCCAGTTTTTCTGCAACAATGTGTAGTCTATCCTGTCAATCTGCAGGCTATATCGCATATCCAGGGGTGATCATTCCCCTCACTCACCAGTACCCGTGACTGGTTAAAGGCCTAACACACATGAACACTACAATACAAACGCTTAACAAATAAACATATCAGCAAGGAATCTCACCGCTTTCTGTGCATCTAAAATTCCGATGAGATTTTACAGAACTTCCTGGATCAGCAAAGCAAGGTTTCGAGATTCGCGAGCCAGCGGCAATCTTGTCCGTAACTTGCGACAAATTTCAGTTCTGGGTTGAGGACTCTTAGCTTAATGGACTCAAAACAAAAATACATTAGGGTTTGTGGACTCTATGTCCAACGATCTAGGGTGCCATTATGAAGTAGATAAAAACCATATCAACAACAGCTAACTATATGTATCTATCCTTTACTGTAACTTGTAATACCTATACATAAGCTATTGCATCTGTATTAACATGCATGAGTCCTGTATCTGCTAATGTATATCCGGCCGAAGTGTGCTCTAGGCCTGAGGCTAATCGTTAGTTAATGAGACAGACACCTTTGAAATTGAACAGTTATATTTATTCTAACAAAAGGCGTCTATTGTATAGTAAACAAAGCTGTAGCATAGAATTCCTATTGCACAATATACAATCACTAACATCAATCTCTATGACCTAATACATTTTTGGCAAATAAGATAGAAAGATACTTAAGTTCAGTCCTTTCTGGCTTGGCCCTGATGGAAAAAAAGGAAAATGCTAGGCCTCCTTGTTGGCCACATGGCCAGGCCCAAAATATCGATCAGGCTTCCATGCGGCCTAGGCCATGTGGCTTCAGTATAGGTCTCCAGATGATAGTTTCACTTCAGCATTCAAATGAATAGAGAGACCGAAAGTTCTCTTCCAAAACCCTTTTACCAAACCTCACTCATTAATCATTCGCAACGCCTCCCATGTTGCCTGACCATCTGATGTTCAACCAATCATTGCATTTCATGACTCACATCCCTGTTCATTCAGTACCTAGCCACTGGAATTCCTTTGATCCTTGTAATAATCAATGTCTTTTGTTTGTTTGTTTGTGGAGACTGCCCAACAGCTGTCCTCCTCCTAGACTCCCTGGAGACAAGTTTACTTATCCCATTCCTGGGAGGGGGGGGGGGGCAGGTATCCTGGCTTGTTTGACTGGAATCAGAGGATGGTCAGAATTCATACATTGATATTATTTGCAACAACATATATCACCCCCTCAGTGTAGCATCCTATACATTCCTTAATATGGTGGGACAAAGAGAGCCCTGAAAGTCCGGGTTAAGGAGCATGTAAAGAACATTATCAAAGGTTCCTCCAAACACAATGTGTCGAGACATTTCGACAAAGTACACAATAGGGACCCTACATGTTTGGAGTTTTGGGGGATTGACAAATATATAAAAAATTGGAGGGGTAGTCACAAAATAAGGACTATTAGTCAGAAAGAGTCCCAATGGATCCACAAGATGAAGACTTTAACTCCTGGGGGGATGAATGTTGATTTTGACCTAAATTGTTTTTTAAGTCATTTTTAAATTCAATTTTACTTTTATTTTTATAATTGTAATATGTAGAGTATTTCAGTTATGTCCAGTACACTGCTGCTGAGTCGTTCCCCAGTCCCCAAGATTTTGAAGAGGGGAATTACCAGTTTATGCTGTATGTACAGTGTGCAAAAGACAATGGTATCATTGTAATACATTATCTACTGTGGTCATCTTACACTGTTCAGGATCTTTGTCAAAAGATATTACCTGGGAACTGAACAATATGTAAACATGACACTCAGATGCACGATCACCCCAATGTGTGAACAAAAATCTATATCTGTTCACAAAGATCCCAAATCTGTCGAACAATACATTGCAATGCCTAAATACAGACGCTAGATGGCGACGTATAAGGCAAATCAAAGTGAGAAGCACATAGGTGTTTCTAGATACAGGCTAATCCCGTCCACAAGTTATAGTATTTTTTTTTTATATATATATATACACATATATTTTAATTCTTTTTTTATAATACACATGTGCAATTGTTATTACACATTGCTGTGTGTAGTAGCACTTTTTTAATCCATTTGCAGACACGTATAGCTCCCGCATACTGCCCTCGAGTATGGCGGGCTACGAGAAAATGGCAGATGCGGAACTTCCGGTCTGCATAAATACAATGAACTCTCACACACGGCCAATAGCATTCCCCAGATGAAGACACGTGACCCTGTGTCGTAACGCGTAGGGAAGGGAAAGACGTGCAGTGAGTGACGTGCTACAAGCGATGCGATTACCGTTGTTTACATGCAAATTTTATTCATTTTTCCTGTAAGTGCAATTCCTTATTAAATACTTTTATACCAAGGATAATACACGATTGGAGGCTTTTGTCCTTCCCCCTCCTCTCTTTTCCACTGTCATCTGAGATCTCAGGTACCTATCTTCCCACCGATCCGTGGTGGTGAACAAGACCATCCAGGGAGGTTGTCCACACAGAGGATTATCCTATATGCCTGGTTTCACTTGCTGGAGGTGAGAGTTCTGGGAGACCAGACGCGCTGTGTGGTGGTGTTTTTCCTCACATCTCTCTGATCAGTGGACATCCTTTCACACTGTTTTCACCATTATGGAACATTAGTGCACTTATTCAAGTTTTTGCACTTTCTTTGGACTTATTTTTGTCCCTGATATATTTTATATATATACAGGTCATTCTCAAAAAATTAGCATATTGTGATAAAGTTCATTATTTTCTGTAATGTACTGATAAACATTAGACTTTCATATATTTTAGATTCATTACACACAACTGAAGCAGTTCAAGCCTTTTTTTTGTTTTAATATTGATGATTTTGGCATACAGCTCATGAAAACCCAAAATTCCTATCTCAAAAAATTTGCATATCATGAAAAGGGTCTCTAAACAAGCTCTTAAACTAATCATCTGAATCAACTAATTAACTCTAAACACCTGCAAAAGATTCCTGAGGCTTTTAAAAACTCCCAGCCTGGTTCATTACTCCAAACCGCAATCGTGGGTAAGACTGCCGACCTGACTGCTGTCCAGAAGGCCATCATTGACACCCTCAAGCAAGAGGGTAAGACACAGAAAGAAATTTCTGAATGAATAGGCTGTTCCCAAAGTGCTGTATCAAGGCACCTCAGTGGGAAGTCTGTGGGAAGGAAAAAGTGTGGCAGAAAACGCTGCACAACGAGAAGAGGTGACCGGACCCTGAGGAAGATTGTGGAGAAGGACCGATTCCAGACCTTGGGGGACCTGCGCATCCAGAGCCACCGTGTACAGGTGTGTGCAGGAAATGGGCTACAGGTGCCGCATTCCCCAGGTCAAGCCACTTTTGAACCAGAAACAGCGGCAGAAGCGCCTGACCTGGGCTACAGAGAAGCAACACTGGACTGTTGCTCAGTGGTCCAAAGTTCTTTTTTCGGATGAAAGCAAATTTGGCATGTCATTCGGTAATCAAGGTGCCAGAGTCTGGAGGAAGACTGGGGAGAGGGAAATGCCAAAATGCCTGAAGTCCAGTGTCAAGTACCCACAGTCAGTGATGGTCTGGGGTGCCATGTCAGCTGCTGGTGTTGGTCCACTGTGTTTTATCAAGGGCAGGGTGAATGCAGCTAGCTATCAGGAGATTTTGGAGCACTTCATGCTTCCATCTGCTGAAAAGCTTTATGGAGATGAAGATTTCATTTTTCAGCACGACCTGGCACCTGCTCACAGTGCCAAAACCACTGGTAAATGGTTTACCGACCATGGTATTACTGTGCTCAATTGGCCTGCCAACTCTCCTGACCTGAACCCCATAGAGAATCTGTGGGATATTGGGAAGAGAAAGTTGAGAGACGCAAGACCCAACACTCTGGAGGAGCTTAAGGCCGCTACCGAAGCATCCTGGACCTCCATAACATAATTGAAGCAGTCATTTCTGCAAAAGGATTCCCGACCAAGTATTGCGTGCATAACTGAACATAATTATTTGAAGGTTGACTTTTTTTTTTAATTAAAAACACTTATTTTATTGGTCAGATGGAATATGCTAATTTTTTTAGATAGGAATTTTGGGTTTTCATGAGCTGTATGCCAAAATCATCAATATTAAAACAAAAAAAAAGCTTGAACTACTTCAGTTGTGTGTAATGAATCTGAAATATATGAAAGTCTAATTTTTATCAGTACATTACAGAAAATAATGAACTTTATCACAATATGCTAATTTTTTGAGAATGACCTGTATATACTTTTTTGTTTGTTTGCACGTATATATTTTTGTGCACTCTATATATCACCCATTGTGTTATGTTATGATTTGTTTTTACAATTTGCGCTATCACTCACATTGAATTTATCCTCAAAATATATATTAACCACTTGCTTACTGGGCACGTTTACCCCCTTCCTGCCCAGGCGAAATTTCAGCTTCCGGCACTGCCTCGCTTTAACTGACAATTGCGCGGTCGTGCGACGTGGCTCCCAAACAATGTTGACGTCCTTTTTTCCCCACAAATAGAGATTTCTTTTGGTGGTAATTGATCACCTCTGCGGTTCTTAGTTTTTGTGTGAGAGCGACACTTTTGAAAAGAAACACAATATTTTTTACTTTTTGCTATAATAAATATCCCATTTTTTAAAGAAAAACTATAGTTTTTAACCTTTTTTTTTTTTTTTTTTTTTTTTACACAAAACATTGTTGTCTATGCCGAACGCCGCCTGAAAAAAAGGGTCCGTGACTTATTTTGAGCTTTAGGCGTACGTTGTTTCGGCGTGGAGATGTGATCTCCTCCATAGACATCAATGGTAAATCACCCCTCCAGCAGCACGAGCGTCGGTCAGCGTAAATACGCCAAGGTGTGAATGGAGCCTAAATGTGACTGGCAGGGAAGGGGTTAACACTAGGGGGCGAGGAAGGGGTTCAATGTGTGCCCTGGGAGTGATTCTTACTGTGGGGGAGGGGGGATGACTGGGGGAGGTGACCGATCTGTGTCCCTATGTACAAGGGACACGGCATCTGTCTCCTCTCTGTTTATACACAGGGATCCATGGTCCTGCTCAGTTACTGGGCAATCGCGGGTGCCCGGCGGCTGCGATGTCAGCCACCGGGCACGTAAATCGTGTTCCCAGTAACATGGCGGGTGCGCGCACCCTAGTGGCTGTGAAGGGCAAGGACGTCATGTCAGAACAATAGAACTACCATGCCGCCGTCAATTGACGGCGGCCGGTAGTTTAGTTTGTGGGTAAAAAATAAAATAAATAAAAAATTCCTCAATTTAGGGCGATACGTATTCTGCAAAAATCTGCAATAAATGTTTATCGATTGGTTTGCGCAAAATTTATAGCGTTTACAAAATAGGGGATCTTTTTATGGCATTGTTATTAATATATATATTTTTTTACTAGTAATGGCGGCGATCAGCGTTTTTAATCGTGACTGCGATATTATAGTGCACACATCGATGCCATTTTGGGACCATTGACAATTAAACAGCGATCAGTGCTATAAAAATGCACTGATTAATGTAAAAATTACACTGGCAGTGAAGGGGTTAACCACTAGGGGGCGCTGAAGGGGTTAAGTGTGTCCTAGGGAGTGATTCTAACTGTTAGGGGCGTGGCTACGAGTGACACGTCACTGTTCGTCGCTCCCGATGAGAGGGAACAGTCGATCAGTGACATGTCGCTATGTTGTGTTTACACTGACCTCTCCCCGTTCTTCAGCTCGGTGACACGATCGCAGGACACCACGGTGAACTACGAGTCTACCGGTCCCGCGGACACAGAGCTCGCAATAGGGTCGCGAGCGCGCCGCCGGCAGCACGTGTGCGGCCGCAAGGAGGCAAATTAAAGGGGACGTACCTGTATGCCCATCTGCCTATCCGTGCCATTCTGTCCGACGTATAAGTGCGTGTGGCGGTCCTTAACCACTTAAGGACCCCTTTACGCCGATATACGTCGGCAGAATGGCACGGCTGGGCACAATCACGTACCTGTACTTGATTCCTCCACAGCGCGCTCGCGACCCGGTCCGAAGCTCCGTGACCGTGCCCGCAGGACCCGATCGCCACCGGTGTCCTGCGATCGGTCACCGGAGCTGAAGAACGGGGAGAGGTGTGTGCAGAGGCGTATCTAGTGAAAATGGCGCCTATGGAAAACACTGAAACTGCGCCAATGTCAAAACATTTGAAACCCGTCTTTCAGATAATCCTGTCAGTATATACAGGTATATAGGGAGAACAGTAGGTTAGTGGTTGGGACTTGCCTCACTTGGTTTAAATCTGGGCCAGGAAGTTCTATGCATGTAGTTTGCATGTTCTCTTGGTGTGGCCACACTCCAAAGCCATGTTGGTAGGTGATGGTCCCCTGTCTGTATAAAGTGGCAATCTACATGGGTGATCACCCCATGTCCAAAAAAAAGATCCAAGATGAGTGATGGCCCAAAATCCACCAAGAGCTGGACAGGACTGAATGGAAGTATACATAGATATGGGTAGGGTCCTCTGTGATTGTAGGGTCAGTGTAGAATGTGATCAGCCATGTACACTGCCAGTCTGTACACAGGGTACAATAGATATTGGTAGGGGGATACCTGCTTCTCAATGCTCTCCTTGCCCCTGCTGCCTACTATGGGCAGGGGGGGGGGGGGTCCTCTCACAGCTGGCACCCTCCAGCATGTCCAGAGGGTCAGGTGCTCTGCTCTCCCTCAAAGCAGAAGAGGGCAAACCACTTTTATTGCCAACTGTTGGTCTTGGCCTCCTTTTTGCTAAGTTGCCCCCTCTTGGTGCCCTCCTTGCAGGGCCAGGAGAGCCAGGTACAGAGCGTAACCCTCGTTATAGCGCACACCCTTCTGAGCCATAGGATACTTGCTTGAGTATCGCGCAATGGTACAATCAGTGCCCGACACCACGCACCATCTATCCCCGCCAATCACTCTGGGACAGCGCTGCACAAGTGGCCCCTGAATCTCCTGGTGCTGCGATGTCACTCAGTCTTCGGTGCAACAGTGGTATCGCTAGCTTTCATATTTAGGAATTTAGGGGGGCACATGGGGGGGGACAGGAACAAAAGTAGGGGGCCCAACTATAAAAAAATACACACACACACACACACACAGTGACTTGAAAAAGTATTCATACCCCTTGAAATGTTCCACCTTTTGGCATGTTACAACCAAAAATTTATTTTATTGGGATTTTATGTGATAGTCCAACATAAAGTGTCAGGTTAGGTGATATACAGTAGTGTCAGGTTAGGGTGGTAGAATGTCAGGTTAGGTGATATACAGTAGTGCCTGGTTAGGGGGTGGTAGTGCCAGAGTAATTACATGACAACATGACTAGATAACAGAATACTGGCCCTGTCACCTGAATTAACCACTTAAAGACCCCCGCACGCACATATACGGCCACAACATGGCTCGTACAGGCACAAGGGCGTAAATTTACGTCCCCGCCTGAGTGCGGAGGGCGGTTCGGGGGTCCCATCGGGACCCCCTCCGCGGCGTGCGGGGGTCTCCCTACCTCTGGGAGCGATCCGGGATCTGCGGGCGGATGTCCGTGTTTTCCGCCCCCCCCGCGATCGCTCCCAGCCAATGGGAGCGCGCTCCCAGCCTGTCACTTCCTCCTCCTGTGTTTACACAGGAAGGAGGAAATGATGTATTCTCTCATCGCAGCGCTGTTTCCCAGCGCTGCTGATGAGAGAAGACATGACAAGTAAGTGTGCACCAACACAACACTGACACACACTCACATAGGCATATTAACCCCTTGTGATCGCCCCCCCCCCCACCCCCCTGTCACAGTGTTACTGAATGCAGTGATTTAATCACTGCATTTAGTGTCAGTGTGACAGGCACTGTAAAAAACAGTTAGTGTTACGTTCAGGATAGCCCCCCCACCCCCCCTAATAAAGTTTTAACCCCCTGATCACCGCCCTAGTTAACCCTTTCACTCCCTATTGCCAGCGTCACTAAGCGATCATTTTTCTGATCGCTGTATTAGTGTCGCTGTTCCCGCTAGGTAGCTATTTTTTTTTATTGCGATTTTTTTTTTTTTACTAAAGACATGTGGCTAAATAAATTTTGGCCTAAATGTTTGACTAAAATTTAGTTTATTTGATTTTTTTTTAACAAAAAGTAAAAAATAGTGTTTTTTTTTCAAAAATGTCGCTCTATTTTTGTATATAGCGCAAAAAATAAAAATCGCAGAGGTGATCAAATACCACCAAAAGAAAGCTCTATTTGTGGGAAGAAAAGGACGCAAATTTTGTTTGGGAGCCACGTCGCACGACCCGCGCAATTGTCTGTTAAAGCGACGCAGTGCCGAATCGCAAAAACAAAAACCTTGGGTCATTTACCAGCGTATTGGTCCGGGTCTTAAGTGGTTAAAAGCACACATCTATCACTACTTCTGCTGCAGAATCCCCCCCCCCCCCCCCCTCCCTGAAGTAAACATAAAGAAAAAAACTCACATGGCTGCTGGCACACTGAGGACTAATTTTGGGGCTTCTTCTTCATGGAAGTGGAGTCAAAATGTGGGGGGTGAGAGGAGCTGCAACTTGGGTAAAGTATTATTGGCTGACAAGATGAGATGCAAATGTCCCCCCCTCCTCCCTGTGATGGTCGGGAGTCAGGACTGAAATATCATCATGCAGCTGAGCAGGGCTCAAGTCCTGCGGGAACGCGTGGGAGCGGAGTCCCTGCCCTTTTTTTACAGTAGGAACTCAGTTCCCTTTGCAGGACTAGAGCAGCCGAGCCGCCCGAGCCAATCCTTCACTAAGTGGCGATGCCCAGCTTGAGTCACTGTCAGGGACAGGCGAACCTTAGTAATCCTTTATGTTACCGGGCACTTCCTATATATGGATTCATCGGGTAGTGTGTGCGGGTATTCCGTCACTTCCTCGATGCCGCAATGTCTCCTGGGAGCTTTTGTCATTGTGGAGGTCTGCCGCGAGTTATCGCAGGATTTAGAAAGAACATGCGGTTTAGTAACTATGCATATGAGCGTATTATTTTTTATTTTTTTTGGTGGGGAAGTGGATCTTGGGTGGGAGTTCCCACATTTTTTCCCCAGGACTTGACCCCTGCAGCTGAGCAGCTCTGTTGTCTGTTGTCCATAGCTGAGTAATTGCGCGGTCGTGCTACACTGCACCCAAACTACATTTTTATCATTTTGTTCCCACAAATAGAACTTTCTTTTGGTGGTATTTGATCACCTCTGGGATTTTTATTTTCTGCAAAAAAAAAATTACCAAAAATTTGGGGAAAATACTTATTTTTTGTTTCAGTTATAAAACATTGTAAATAAGTAAGTTTTCCCATTGATGGGCACTGATGATGGGCACTAAAGTGCGGCACTGATGGGCGGCATGGATGGGCACTGATGGGTGGCATGGATGGGCACTGATAGGTGGCACTTACGTACTAATGTATGTGTTGTACTAATGGATGCCAATCGGTGCAAAACAATAATGCCTGCCAGTGATGCCCATTGTGGGCACTGATTGGCATCCATTGTGGGCACGGATTGGCATCCATTAATGATGGTCATCCCTGGTGGTCTAGGGTGGCATACATGTGGTGGGCATCCCTGGTGGTCTAGGGTGGCATCCCTGGTGGTCTAGTGGCATCCCTGGTGGTCCAGTGTGGGCATCCTCGGGGGGCTGCTCTAATAATCGATCAGCACTAACCCCCTGTCAGAGGAGCAGCCGATCGGCTCGCATCTGACAGACCCGAGTGAGGAAAAGCAGATTACCGGCTTTTCCTGTTTACATCGTGATCAGCCGTGATTGGACACGGCTGATCACGTGGTAAAGAGCCTCCGTCAGAGACTCTTTACCTAGATTGGGGTTGTGGGGTGTCAGACTGACACCCTGCAACAACGATCGCTGCGATGCGCGCCCCCAGGGCCGCGCAGCGACTCAATATCCTGAGGACGTCATATGACGTCCACTCAGGATATTGAAACCACTTTGCATAAGGCGGGAAGCAAGTGGTTAAAAGTCGCGGCTTCCCCCTGTGTTCAGTGTTCTGCCTGAGGCTCTAATAGGCTTCAAAAAAGGGTGGGCTCACCCGGTTGTGTGTCAATAGCGAATTAATATTCGCTATTGTCATACCAATATGAGTTCGTAATTCTGTTGATTAACTGATTCATTTATTTGCTAATAAAAACTTTTCTGTTTAAAAAAAAAAAAATATTTGGTATTGTCTTCCTGATTCCTGTCACCTGATTGGCTGAGAGGAGAAATTATCCTATTGGCTGCCGAGGAGGCGGCGGCAGGAGAGGCAGGAGAAGCCACCGTGTGGCACCTGGAGGAGAAGACGCAGTGTGAAGCCGCCGCCTGGAGGAAGTGAGACCAAGATGGGGCAAGTGCGGGGACCATCGGTCCGACCGACCGACCGGGGGGGGGGGGGCCCACATGGACATTGAAGTCCATAGTGGTAGAAATAAAAGTTCCCAGAAACGATCCTCTGTAAAGTGTCACCAAGCGAACACACTCCAAAAGGTGCACCACCACCGAGTGAATAAGCAGCTTACCAGAGGTCCGTCATAAGTCAGCGTCTGACTGTGACCCAGCCAACGGCCTTTAAATCCTTGTGGTTCCCAAGATCAACCCGAATGGACCAGGACGGGACACTTCTTATACTTACACAGGGCTGAGCATGGCAGACACAGCAGGTCTAAGAAAAAAAGAAAAAATGCTCTGGTCTTTGGCCAGCCAAATGGTCCGGGGCTAGAAGTGGTTAAAAACAGGAAAAAGCAAAGCATGGGGCGGAGGCCGACCTTTGATTGCATACAAAACTGTATGCTAACAATATATCTATTATTAAAAAGATTTTTTTTAAATAAATATATTAATATTAATTATTGATTAATAATGAATTTATTATTATTACTATAAAATATATTTTATATATTATATCATATTTAATAGTAATATTAACAGTAAATTAATATTAATAATAAATATTAATATATTTATTAAAAAAATCTTTTTTCTAAAGATACAATTATTACTCATGATTATTTGTATAATTGCACCGTTAATATCCCTCTCTTCTTCCCATTGGACATATTATCTTTTTGGGCGTGTCCAACCGCTCATCGGACAAAACCGTTTTGGTCCACTTTACAAGATCTTTGTGGGCTGTAGGGCCGCAGTTACTGAGATTCAATCCACCCAAATTCCTGTGTATGGAATCAATTGCCATTGGTTAAAGCAGAACTCCAGCTAAAAAATAACAAGATTACAAATAATTAACCCAATAAAAAAATAAAAAAAACCAACAGCTTTTGCTGCAATATTCAGCTTCGGAGATTTCCCACGCAGTACATTTCTTCTGCCACTAGATGTCCTCAGTCTTCTGTCCATCATCATCGTCGTCAGCCTGTGACTGGTCAGGGAATGGAGAAGCAGCTCAGTGATGAGCTCATCTCTTTTGGAAAGGCAGGCGTCCCAATACTTTTGACAATAAAGTATATGTGGGGCGCATACACCCCAAATTATTATTTTTTTTTTTTTTACCAAAGACGTGTACCAAAATACACTTTGGACCAAAATTTATGAAGACATTAGATTTTATTGTATATGTTTTATAGGATATAGAGAGTAACAAAGTAACAGTGTTTATAAACATTGTTCAGATGGGAGATACAAAGTAACATTGTTCATACTGGAAATAGTGTAGACTTCTGGGGAAATCAGTGAGCCAATCACACAAGCAGGACATTTCTGGGGGGCGGGGGTCTGTGTACAGAGCGCCTCCAGGTGGCCATATTGTATTTTACAGACAATGACATCTCTGAGGATTGGAAAGGAAAGAGAATTTTTAATAACATTAAATTACAACGTGACTTGTGTGTGTTTATTTTCTTGCCACGTGGAGTGACCCTTTAATTGTTCTTTTTCCTGTTGGGTTTTTTATTTATTTTTTCATTCTCATTTGTTTTGTTTGTTATTTTTTTTTATTGTCACATTTAAAAATTGAAAAGAAAAAAAAAAACGTTATTTAATGTGTAAATATCTTCGCAGCGCTTTGTACCAAATTCACCATTTAGTGTTGTTGTACAGAAGACAAATCCCACAATAAAGAGTTTTATTTCACAGTCTCCATATTTATTGTGTGTTTACAGATAAAAACCTTGTTTTATTTTTGTACAGGGTGTCGGGAAGGATTAGAACCCCTGTTGTGTCCCCCCATTGGGTAGAATCCCCTCCTCTCCATACCCTGGAGACCCCCATCAGTGGCCGGTAAAAGGCACTATGATAACTGATCTTTACTCCTGTGCTGTGCCACATCCGGCCGCCAGGGGTCGCTGTCTCCTCTCTGGCGTCTCTCTGTGGATGGAAAGGACACGCCCCGCCCCCGGGCGGAAGTTTGGAGGTGCGCTTCCTCTTTATAGGGGGCGCATTACCAGGTACACCTACCGCTACTTACCTCCCCACCACCGAGGGGCGCATTACCAGGTACACCTACCCACCTTCCCTTCCCCACTGGGGGGGCGCATTACCAGGTACACCTACCGCTACCTACCTCCCCACCACCAAGGGGTGCATTACCAGGTACACCTACCCCACTCCCTCCCAAAACGGGGGGCACATTACCCACTACACCTACCTTCCTCACCACTTACCCCTCTACTGGGGGGGTGCATTACCGGGTACACCTACTACCCACCACCGGGGGGCGCATTACCAGGTACACCTACTACCCCACCACCGGGGGGGGCATTACCAGGTACACCTACTACCCCACCACCGGGGGGGGCGCATTACCGGGTACACCTACTACCCCACCACCGGGGGGGCGCATTACCGGGTACACCTACTACCCACTGGGGGGGCGCATTACCAGGTACACCTACTACCCCACCACCACCGGGGGGCGCATTACCAGGTACACCTACTACCCCACCACCGGGGGGCGCATAACCGGGTACACCTACTACCCCACCACCGGGGGGGCGCATTACCAGGTACACCTACTACCCCACCACCGGGGGGGCGCATTACCGGGTACACCTACTACCCCACCACCGGGGGGGCGCATTACCAGGTACACCTACTACCCCACCACCGGGGGGGCGCATTACCAGGTATACCTACTACCCACCACCGGGGGGGCGCATTACCAGGTATACCTACTACCCACCACCGGGGGGGCGCATTACCAGGTATACCTACTACCCCACCACCGGGGGGGGGCATTACCAGGTACACCTACTACCCCACCACCGGGGGGGGCATTACCAGGTACACCTACTACCCCACCACCGGGGGGGGCATTACCAGGTACACCTGCTACCCCACCACCGGGGGGGGCATTACCAGGTACACCTACTACCCCACCACCGGGGGGCACATTACCAGGTACACCTACTACCCCACCACCGGGGGGCGCATTACCAGGTACACCTACTACCCACCACCGGGGGGGGCGCATTACCAGCTACACCTACTACCCACCACCGGGGGGGCATTACCAGGTACACCTACTACCCCACCACCGGGGGGGGCGCATTACCAGGTACACCTACTACCCCACCACCGGGGGGGCGCATTACCGGGTACACCTACTACCCCACCACCGGGGGGGGCGCATTACCGGGTACACCTACTACCCCACCACCGGGGGGCGCATTACCAGGTACACCTACTACCCCACCACCGGGGGGGGCGCATTACCGGGTACACCTACTACCCCACCACCGGGGGGGCATTACCAGGTACACCTACTACCCCACCACCGGGGGGCACATTACCAGGTACACCTACTACCCCACCACCGGGGGCGCATTACCAGGTACACCTACTACCCACCACCGGGGGGGGCGCATTACCAGGTACACCTACTACCCCACCACAGGGGGGAGGGGCATTACCAGGTACACCTACTACCCCACCACCGGGGGGGGCGCATTACCAGGTACACCTACTACCCCACCACCGGGGGGGGCGCATTACCAGGTACACCTACTACCCCACCACCGGGGGGTGCATTACCAGGTACACCTACTACCCCACCACCGGGGGGGCGCATTACCAGGTACACCTACTACCCCACCACCACCGGGGGGTGCATTACCAGGTACACCTACTACCCCACCACCGGGGGGCGCATTACCAGGTACACCTACCACCCCTCCACCGGGGGGCACATTACCAGGTACACCTCCTACCCCACCACCGGGGGCGCATTACCAGGTACACCTACTACCCACCACCGGGGGGGCATTACCAGGTACACCTACTACCCCACCACCGGGGGGCGCATTACCAGGTACACCTACTACCTCACCACCGGGGGGCGCATTACCAGGTACACCTACTACCCCACCACCGGGGGGCGCATTACCAGGTACACCTACTACCCCACCACCGGGGGGGGCATTACCAGGTACACCTACTACCCCACCACCGGGGGGCGCATTACCAGGTACACCTACTACCCCACCACCGGGGGGGCGCATTACCAGGTACACCTACTACCCCACCATCGGGGGGGCGCATTACCAGGTACACCTACCCCTTCCCACCTACCTCCTCCCACGGGGGGGGGGGATCTACCACTGAGGGTGCATTACCGGGTACACCTACCTCACCACTGTGGGGCGCTATCTCCCTCCTCCCCACCACCAGGAGACACGTTACCAGGTACACCTACCCACACATCCCAAGTCTCCCGCCAGCACCTGGTGATCTCTCTGCTGAGCTCTCCGTCAGCCATCCATTATCAAAAGCCACGCCTCCTCCTCAGGCTCTTCCGTGATTGGCCGAACAGTAATTTACCCAGAAGTGCCTCTGTTTACTGTTCAGCCAATCACGGATGCCTTCTCAGCCTCGGCCTCGGACGATGTGAAAACATCCGTGATTGGCTGAACACTAAACAGAGGCACTGCTGGGAAAATTACTGTTCGGCCAATCACGGAACAGCCGGAGGAGGCGCGGCTTTCAAATAATGGAGGATGGCAATCATGGCAGCCGACGTGTGACAGATGTGGAGAGCAGGAGAAGGTGGGGAGATCGTCGTCGGGGCATTTTACAGGCACAGTGAGGCGTGTATGAGGGCACAGAGACTCGCTGTACTTGTAAACATGCCTCATGCCTCACTGTGCCCTCATACGTGCCTCACCGTGCCCTCATACGTGCCTCACCGTGCCCTCATACGTGCCTCACCGTGCCCTCATACACGCCTCACCGTGCCCTCATACACGCCTCACTGTGCCCTCATACACGCCTCACCGTGCCCTCATACACGTCTCACCGTGCCCTCATACGTGCCTCACTGTGCCCTCATACGTGCCTCACTGTGCCCTCATACACGTCTCACCGTGCCCTCATACGTGCCTCACTGTGCCCTCATACATGCCTCACTGTGCCCTCATACGTGCCTCACTGTGCCCTCATACGTGCCTCACTGTGCCCTCATACGTGCCTCACTGTGCCCTCATACGTGCCTCACTGTGCCCTCATACGTGCCTCACTGTGCCCTCATACATGCCTCACTGTGCCTCATACATGCCTCACTCACTGTGCCCTTTGCAGCTACAACAGCCTCACCTCTTCTGGGAAGGCCGTCCACAAGGTTTAGGAGTGTCTATGGGAATGACACACACAGACACACACACAGACAGAGACACACACAGACACACACACAGACAGAGACACACACACACAGACAGACAGACAGAGACACACAGACAGAGACACACGCACAGACAGACAGAGACACAGACACACACAGACAGACAGAGACACACAGACAGAGACACAGACAGAGACACAGACACACGCACAGACAGACAGAGACACACACACACGCACAGACAGACAGAGACACAGACACACACAGACAGACAGAGACACACAGACACAGACACACAGACAGAGACACAGACACACGCACAGACAGACAGAGACACAGACACACGCACAGACAGACAGAGACACACACACGCACACACAGACAGAGACACACACACACACGCACACACAGACAGACAGAGACACACACACGCACAGACAGACAGAGACACACACACAGACAGACAGAGACACACACACAGACAGACAGACAGAGACACACACACAGACAGACACACAGACAGAGACAGACAGACAGAGACACACACACACGCACAGACAGAGACACAGACACACGCACAGACAGACAGAGACACACACACGCACACACACACAGACAGACAGAGACACACACACACGCACAGACAGACAGAGACACAGACACACAGACAGACAGAGACAGAGACACACAGACAGAGACACACACACAGACAGACAGAGACACACACACACAGACAGACAGACAGAGACACACACACACACACACAGACAGACAGAGACACACACAGACAGAGACACACAGAGACACACAGATAGACAGACAGAGACACGCACAGACAGAGACACACACACAGACAGAGACACACAGATAGACAGACAGAGACACGCACACGCACACACACAGACAGAGACACACACACAGACAGAGACACGCACACACACAGACAGACAGAGACACACACAGACAGAGACAGACAGAGACACACAGATAGACAGACAGAGACACGCACAGACAGAGACACGCACCTCAAAAATAGCCAGACCTCCAGGGTTACTCTCCACCAGTTGCCGTCCCTAACCCCTCCCCCGCCCCTAAACACGCCCTCATAAATGATCTCATGAAATGACACTTAAATGGTTTCTGCAAATCCAAATGCAGCCGTGTGTAGGTCCCCATTGGTCCAATCCTGGGAAGGTGATCTGTCTATCAAAGTACCCGGACAAGGGGGAGGGGCTATACGATGACGCGCAGCGGGGAACACACAGATAGTGAAATAAAAGCTGTTATGTTCCCTGCGCGCTGATCACCTAGACAACGGCAGCAGCTCTCCCCTCCCCCCCAGGCAGCCCACACTCACCCCGCCCTCAGAATCCGCTTGCGTTTTGCGAGTGGAATTTTTATATAAATCTCATTGAATCCAATGCTGGGGGGTACATTATGTAAGGGACAGGTTCTCTTTGTGTGTTTGATGTGGAGGTCTACCTTCTGTCATTGGTAAGAATTTCTTCCCCCCCCCCCTTGCAGGCCTGAAGCAGATCACATGACTGCGTGTCATCGGACTGGTGATGGTGATCTTCGGGGAGTCTCTGAGGAAGTCTGCCATGCTGACCGCCGGCCCTCGTCCAGAACGGGAAGTCCGAGACGCACACTCTGGTCACCGCCGGCGTTTATTCCTGGTCCAGACACCCTTCCTACGTCGGCCGGATCTACTGGAGCGTCGGGACCCAGGTACAGCGCCATTCATAGACCTGAATGCCAAGACGTGTTCAGATACAAACACACCTACATGAGGCTTAAAGGGGTTGTAAAGGATTCCCCCCCCCCCTAAATATCTTCCTTTACCTCAGTGCAGTCCTCCTTCACTTACCTCATCCTTCCATTTTGCTTTTAAATGTCCTTATTTCTTCTGAGAAATCCTCACTTCCTGTTCTTCTGTCTGTAACTCCACACAGTAATGCAAGGCTTTCTCCCTGGTGTGGAGTGTCGGGTACTGATAGGCGCCAATGATGGGCACTAATAGGCATCACTGATGGGCAATGAGTGGAACTGATAGGTGGCACTAATAGGCAGCACTGATGACTGATGTGCATTTATGGGCAGCAATGATGGACACGAATATGCAGCAATAATTGCCACTGATAGGAGGCACTAATAGGCAGCACTGGTGGGCAATGATAGGCAGCAATGAGGGGCACTAATATGCAGCAATGATTGGCACTGATAGGCGGCACTAATAGGCAGCAATGATCAGCACTAATAGGCAGCACTAATGTGCACTGACAGGCTTCACTGGGCACTGATAGGTGACATTGATGGGCACTAATATGCAGCTTTGGGCGACGATTGGCACTGATAGGCGTCACTAATGGGCAGCACTGATCTGCACTGACAGGCATTACTGATAAGAGGCAATTATGGGCACTAATATGCAGCACTGATGGGCAATAATAGGCGGCACAAATATGCAGCATTGATGGGCAATGATCGGCACTACTAGGCAACTTTGATGGGCAATGATTGGCACTGATGTGCACTCACAGGCTTCACTGATGGGGGACTGATAGGTGGCAATGAATGGGCACTAATATGCAGCTTTGATGGGCAATGATTGGCACTGATAGGCAGCACTAATTGGCAGTGATGTGCACTGACAGGCATCACTGATAGGAGGCAATTATGGGCACTACTATGCAGCACTGATGGGCAATGATTGGCACTGACGGGCTTCACTGATGGGCACTGAAAGGCAGTACTGATGTTTGTCATCAGTAGTGTGGGCCCTGACGGGCATCACTGATGGGGCTCAAATAATGATCAGGGCACTGATTATCAATACAGATGTCCCCACTGAGGAAAGCCACACACAGTGCCTTGCGAAAGTATTCGGCCCCCTTGAACTTTGCGACCTTTTGCCACATTTCAGGCTTCAAACATAAAGATATAAAGAAAAGAAATAAAAAAACTGAAAAATTGGGCATGCAAAATTATTCAGCCCCTTTACTTTCAGTGCAGCAAACTGTCTCCAGAAGTTCAGTGAGGATCTCTGAATGATCCAATGTTGTCCTAAATGACTAATGATGATAAATAGAATCCACCTGTGTGTAATCAAGTCTCAGTATAAATGCACCTGCACTCTGATAGTCTCAGAGGTCCGTTTAAAGCGCAGCGAGCATCATGAGGAACAAGGAACACACCAGGCAGGTCCGAGATACTGTTGTGGAGAAGTTTAAAGCCGGATTTGGATACAAAAAGATTTCCCAAGCTTTAAACATCCCAAGGAGCACTGTGCAAGCGAGTCAATTGTTGCCACTGTCCCACGACATTATCGCAACTGTGGCCATCAATTGCCGCCACTGTGCCATGCCATTGCCGCCACTGTGCCCATCAATTGCCGCCAGTTTGCCCCTAAAATGCATAATTCTATGTATTTGTTTTTCAGTGGCGGTGCAGGAGCGAGAGGGGGCAGCGCTCCTGTGCCCTCTATGGACGCACCGCCACTGGGCGTGTGAATCCAAGTGGTAATGACCCCGATCATGAAAGGATTAAATAAAAGAGGAAGCAATTCAAATATAAATATACCAAATTTTTATTGTGTGTTTATGAAAGTATAATTATGGACCTAAACACATTCTTTCCTTTTCCAACTATATATACTCTGATTAAACCAAGAGTCCTTTAGTAAAATCAATTGGCCAGAAGTGAAGATCTAGTGACCGTCTCGCCCTTTCGCTGACACACTTTTGACCAAGAGATTCCAAGCCTGCCCACCACGGCAAGGTAGACTCTTCTAGGGCAGGACCTACACTAACTACACTAATGAATGAATGAAAACGTATATAGCGCGGCACATGCAAACTAAATCCCCTCTGGGCGCTTGTTGTTCCTGTCTCCTTTGGTATCAAAAGAGATGAGTCTTGATCTTTCTCCTGAACGCTAAGTGATTCTCCTCCAACCGAATGCTGGTTGTAAAGCGTTCCATAGTCTGGGACCTTGGACCGCGAATCTTCTATCTCCTTTGGACTTAAAATAATCCATGGACTCGACATGCCTCTCAGCAAATAGCTTGGGGTGTCTAGGCTCCCAAAATGGGGTCATTTGGGGGGGTTTTGTGCTATTTTGGCATTTTAGGGCCTTCGAAACTGTGATAGGTAGTGAGGAGTGAAATCAAAAATTTGCACCCATAGAAATGCTGAAGGCGGTGCTTGGTTTTCCGGGGCCCCGTACGTGGATAGGCTCCCAAAAAGTCCCAAACATGTGGTATCCCCGTACTCAGAAGAAGCAGCAGAATGTATTTTAGGGTGCAACTCCACATATATTGCTCACACATGCCATGGTTATATCATTTAGTGACAACTTTTTTTAATTTTAATTTTTTTTGTCATTATTCAATCACTTTGGACAAAAAAAATAAAAATTCAATGGACTCGACATGCCTCTCAGCAGTTTCCTTGGGTGTCTACTTTCTAAAATGTTTTTTTTGTGGTATTTTGGCATTTTATGGCCTTCTAAACTGTGATGGGTAGTGAGGAGTGAAATCAAAAATTTACACCCTTAGAAAGCCTGAAGGCGGTGATTGGTTTTCGGGGTCCCGTACGCGGCTAGGCTCCCAAAAAGTCTCACACATGTGGTATCCCCGTACTCAGGAGAAGCAGTAGAATGTATTTTGGGGTGTAATTCCACATATGGATTGATCGTGGGTATGCCCACCATTAGAATACCTCCCTTCATCCACCCACTTCTAATGATGGGCATACATACACCATTTATATATGCCGAAGCATGGGGGCATCCTCCCGCAAAAAAGTTGGACTTTTCTATGCCGCGTACACATGGTCAGACTTTTCCACGGGAAAGCCTCCGTAGGAATGTCAACCGTACGTACGCGGCATTAGGAGCAAAATCGCTCCTCCGCCCCTAATGCCCCCATGCTTCGGCATATAACTGGTGGTGAAATCACCTCCTACAGCGTTGGAGTCGCGGCTTTATATATATCATGGGAGCAAACGCTGTTGCTGTCACGCTAAATAAATGATATAAGTTAATAAGTTGGCCCAGAGGTTGAAGTCCCCAAGCAGCAAAAGGTGTTTGCTGTTAAGGGTATAGGTGGAGATAAAGTCCGTCAATGATGGGAGAAGCTGCGATTTTGGGCCAGGTGGCCTATAGCAGAGTAGAAATGCGGACGGTGTCCTGGGAGTTTGCTTGCAGTTGCAGAGTAAGGGTTTCCATGAATGGAAGAGGGTTTTGAAGGATTGGTTTTGTGATCGCAAGATGAGTCTTATGGATCACTGCCAGTCCTCCTCCTCTTTGCCCTATTCTGTTTTCCATTATAATACGATGGTTTTCTGGCACCAGTTCTCCCAGAATGGTGTTGCAGTCGGCTGTGAGCCAGCTCTCTGTAATAAAGAGGCAGTCTAAATCGTATTGTAGGATGAAATCATGGATTTCTAGTCTGTGTTTTACTGCCGATCTTGTGTTGATCAAAGCACATGATATGTGCTTAGGCTGGGGTAAACGACTGAGATTTTTGATATTCGATCGTCGCTCGATTCTCAAAAGTCGCTCAGTTCGAAGGGCTTTTTTGGTGATGGCTGGTAGTATTGCGGCAAATCGCCTCAGATCCCAAATGGTCTCTGCCGAGTATTGCAGATTAGCCATGGTCGCCAAACACCGGGGGGGGGGGGATATTCAAGGATTAACTGAATCCTCTATCCTGGCTTGGTCCAGAGGAAGGCAAAAACACCCTGACCGTGCTATGCCAATATGCTTCGGCAGGGAAAAAAATTCCTTCCTGACCCCTTGAGAGGCGATCGGGCAAACCCTGGATCAAGTTGTAATGGTGTTGAGAAAGGGGAGATTGGGGCTGGGTGTAGCAAGATGGCCGCCAATCAGGCAGCAGGATCCAGGCTGGGGGTCCCAGATTGAGTGGATCGGTGCTGCCAGGGGGATGGGAAACGATGGCCGGGAGGAGAAAAGGCTCTACTGGGGTAGGGGAGGGGCTTTCTGGTCCCCCCTGTGCTCATCCCACCCTGTCCCCCCTGTGCTCATCCCACCCTGTTCCCATCCCACCCTGTCCCTCTGTTCCCATCCCACCCTGTCCCTCTGTGCTCATCCCACCCTGTCCCTCTGTCCTCATCCCACCCTGTCCCTCTGTCCCCAGCCCACCCTGTCCCTCTGTGCTCATCCCACCCTGTCCCTCTGTGCTCATCCCACCCTGTCCCTCTGTGCTCATCCCACCCTGTCCCCCTGTGCTCATTCCACCCTGTCCCCCTTTCCTCATCCCATCCTGTCCTCATCCCACCCTGTCCCTGTGTGCTCATCCCACCCTGTCCCTCTGTCCTCATCCCACCCTGTCCCCATCCCACCCTGTCCCTCTGTGCTCATCCCACCCTGTCCCTCTGTCCCCAGCCCACCCTGTCCCTCTGTCCCCAGCCTGTCCCTCTGTGCTCATC
Organism: Rana kukunoris; assembly: GCA_029574335.1. NCBI lineage: Eukaryota > Metazoa > Chordata > Amphibia > Anura > Ranidae > Rana > Rana kukunoris. The sequence continues at coordinate 77,062 of JAJQKJ010002761.1, read as the reverse complement.
CCACCCTGTCCCTCTGTGCTCATCCCACCCTGTCCCTCTGTGCTCATCCCACCCTGTCCCCCTGTCCTCATCCCACCCTGTCCCCATCCCACCCTGTCCCTCTGTGCTCATCCCACCCTGTCCCTCTGTGCTCATCCCACCCTGTCCCTCTGTGCTCATCCCACCCTGTCCCCATCCCACCCTGTTCCTCTGTCCTCATCCCACCCTGTCCCCCTGATATTGGTGCATCCCTAACTGAATGTAAACAAAAGAATTGCCAGCAATAAAATTTGAAGATAAATCAGCATGGGGTTTCCCCCAATCCATACTATGCCCATCAGGTCTGGTATGGATTTGAAGGAGAACCTCACATCAAAATTTAAAAAACAATTATGTGGGTTCCACCAAAATGAATACCAGAGATTTATCAAAGCATGCAACCTGGCAGGCTAGGAAAGGGAGGGGCGAGCGAGCGCCCAGTCCCCCAGCCCCAACGATATCAGGCCACATGTCCTCAACATGAAGGGTGCTTTAGGGTAGAGGGGCTCCCCTCCCCCTCCCCCAAAGCACCTTGTCCTCATGTTGATGCAGACAAGGTACTTTGGGGGAGGGGAGCCCCCTACTCCAAAGCACCCTCCATATTAAGGGCATGTGGCCTGGTATGGTTCAAGAGGTAGGGGGGAAAGAACGCTCACTCGTCCCCCTCCCCCCCTTTCCTGGACTACCAGGCTGCATACTGGGATAAAGGTCGGATTTTGGACCCCCAAACCATTTATTTTTTTATTTTGGCGTGAGGTTCCCCTTAAAATCCATACCAGACCTAATGGGCATAGTATAGACTGGGGGAACCCAACACTGATTTATCTTAAAATGTTATTACTGGCAATTCTTTGGTTTTTATTCAGATGTCAGCAGGAAACCTGCCGACAGCTGATGAGTTATTAGTCGTTAAGGACACACAGGTCCCAGAAGACAGACAGCTAGTGAAGCTGCTTCCCTTTCCCAAGATGGCGGCGGCATCCGACATCGCGAGCGCCCTGGACAGGTAAGTGTCCTTATTTTTATTTTTTTAAATCAGCCGCTGCAGTATTTGTAGCGGCTGACTTTAAAAAAACTAAATTTGGCGGGTATCCGCTTTAGCCTTGTTCTTCTTCCCTCACTTCTCTTTTAGTTGCTGCCAGTTCTTTGGTCTCTGCAAATTCCTCTTGCATTATTGCAAGTTCTTCTGGCTCACTTTCTTCGCTGGCAGTTCTTTTTTTTTTTTCGCTGTGCAAATTTTTCTTGCATCTTCGCAAGTTCCAATTGCTCACTGCGAGCTCTTCTTCCATGCCTGTGACGTCTCCTTCAATCCCTTTGAGTGATTCTAGATACTCTTTCTCTAGGGCTGACAATATTTCTTTTGTCTCTGTTAGTTCGTGTTCCTTCACTGCCAGTTTATTTTTTGTTTCTGACAGTTCTCGTTGCATCTCTGCAAGTTTTTCTTGCATCTTTGCAAGCTGTTCTTCCCTCACTGGTTCCAGGTTGCTTTGGTCTTCCCTAACCGTCTTGGTATCATCGGTCTCAGAGGAAGCGACTGGAGGGGTCTCCCATTGTGGTGGTTCTTCCCTAAGTGCGAGTTGTTGTTCTTTCCTCATTGCAAATCTTTCATGCATCTTTGAAAATGGTTCTTCTTCCATCGCTGCATCTTCTTCCGTCTGTGTGTGTCTTTTTTCCGTTGTTGTGCACACTTCAGTCAGCTGTGTTGGCGTTTCGTTGCTCTCAGGGATTTCTCCTTCCATATCTCTGCTTTGCTCCATCATGATGCGTACTTCATCCTTTGCTGTGCATCTATCTTCTATTACCACCGTCTTTAGAATGTCTCGCTCTCTTTGTCTTTTTTTGCAGTAACAAACTCTGTGGAGATAAAAAATGAAATGTTATAAGAATGTGTCCATAAACCAGCAGGAATTTTCAGAATTAATAGGTGACGCCACTTAACCACTTGCTTACTGGGCACATAAACCCCCTTCGTTCCCAGGCAGCTACCGGCACTGCGTCGCTTTAACTGACATTTGCGCGGTCGTGCGACGTGCTCCCAAACAAAATTGACGTTCTTTTTTCCCCACAAATAGAGGCTTTCTTTTGTGGTATTTGATCATCTCTGCGGTTTTTATTTTTTGCGCTATAAAACAAAAAAGAGCGAGCGACATTTAAAAAATATATATATTATTTTTTACTTGTTGCTATAATAAATATCCCAATATTTTTTTTTGTTCTTAAAAACATTTTTTTTCTCAGTTAAGGCTGATACGTATTTTTCGTCGTATTTTTGTAAGAAAAAAAAAATCGCAATAAGCGACTGGTTTGCGCAAAAGTTATAGCGCCTACAAAATAGGGACAGAATTATAATTTTTTTTATGATTTTTTTTTTTACTAGTAATGGCGGCGACCTGCGATTTTTTTATTTTATTGGGACTGCGATATTGCGGCGGACATATCGGACACTTTTGACACAAATTTGGGACCATTCACATTTATACAGCGATCAGTGCTATACAAATGCACTAATTACTGTATAAATGTGACTGGCAGGGAAGGGGTTAACACTAGGGGGTGAGGAAGGGGTTAAGTGTGTATCCTGGGTGTGTTCTAACTGTGTGGGGGGAGGGGGCTGACTGGGGGAGGTGACCGATGCTGTGTCCCTATGTACAAGGGACACAGAACGCTCTCCACTGACAGCACGTGGAGCTCTGTGTTTACACACAGAGCTCCACGTCCCTGCTGTCATCTGTTTGTTTTACCGCCGATCGCGTGTACCCGACGGACATCGCGGCCGCCGGGTACATGCATCGGCATCCCAGCGATGCGCCGGGACAGTGTTTACCCGCCGCGCGCCACCCAGTGGCGCACACGGGTAATGCACTAGAAATGACGTCCAAAGACGTCCACTTGGCACCTCAGGTCCGCGCTGTTGACGTATTTTGTCAATAGCGCGGGTCTGAAGTGGTTAAATCTGTGTTTGATCCAAAACAAATAGTCACACGCCATCAACCCATTTGTTACTGTTACCAGCAGCCTCCGTTCATTCACCCCCTCCCCCATAGAACAAAATGTTATGCCCCGTGCACACGATCAATTTTTCCGTCGGAAAAAACATTGACGGAATTCCCCTCAAGCTTGGCTCGCCTACACAAGGTCATACAAGTTCTCTGAACTCTGAGCTTTTGACCGTCAAGAACGTGGCGACGTAGAACACTACGACGAGCCGAGAAAATTAAGTTCAATGCTTCTGAGCATGCGTCGGAATTTTGCACGTCGGAATTGCCACAGTCGATCTGAATTTTTTCCGTCGGAAAGATGGAGAACCTGCTCTCAATCTTTTGCTGGCGGAAACTCCATCAGCAAAAGTCCGAAGGAGCATACACTCGGTCAGAATTTCAGACCAAAAGCTCACATCTGACTTTTTCTGGCGGAAAATCCAATCGTGTGTACGGGGCATAGGAGGTGCTTTAACTGATTGCCGACTGCCCGCCGTCATATTACTGCGGGACGGTGGCACTGCTACGCGGGAGCACGTAGCTCTACGTCCTCCCTTTAGCAGCTTGTCGCGCGCGCGTCCCGCGGGTATGATTGCCGCCGGGCACCCGCGATTGCTCGTTACAGAGCGGGGAACGGGAGGTATGTGTGTAAACACATACCTTTCGTTCCTGTCAGCGGGGGAAACGCTGATCTTCTGTCCATACAATGTATGGACAGAAGATCAGTGACTTCCCCTAGTGAGGCCACCCCCCCCCATACAGTTAGAACACACCCAGAACCACACTTAACCCCTTCCCTGCCCCCTAGTGTTAACCCCTTCACTGCCAATGGCATTTTTATAGTAATACAATGCTTTTTTATAGCATTGATCGCTATAAAAATGCCAATGGTCCCAAAAATGTGTAAAAAGTGTCTGATGTGTCCGCCATAATATCGCAGTACCGAAAAAAATACGCCGATCGCCGCCATTACTAGTAAAAAATAATAATAATAAAAATGCCATAAAACGACCCCCTTTTTTGTAAACGCTATAAATTTTGCGCAAACCAATTAATAAACGCTAATTGCTATTTTTTTTTTTACGAAAAATATGTAGAAGAATACGTATCGGTCTAAACTGAGGAAAAAAAATGTTTTTTTGGGATTTTTATTATAGCAAAATTTAAAAAATATAGATTTTTTTTCAAAATAGTTGCTCTATTTTTGTTTATAGCGCAAAAAATAAAAAACCGCAGAGATGATCAAATACCACCAAAAGAAAGCTCTATTTGTGGGAAAAAAAGGACACCAATTTTGTTTGGGAGCCACGTCGCACGACCGCGCAATTGTCAGTTAAAGCGACGCAGTGAGGAATCACAAAAAGTGCTCTGGTCTTTGGACAGCAATATGGTCCGGGGCTAAAGTGGTTAATCTCATAATGACCAGTGAGGGGCTTGTGCTGCTAAACCCCGGGCAACAAGTACAGAAAACACACCGCCTCGGTCTGATCAACTCCTTGCCTATAGGAAAAGTGGTAAATATTGGGAGGGCTCATACAGTGGGTGATAGCATGAAGTGTAATAGAGAAAACCTATGAAGAATTTGCAATAACTTACCCAACTATGGAAATGATGATGACTACTAGAAGACCGACTCCAGCTAAGATGCACACTAATGGAAGGTAGCCATTTCTCTTCAGTTGATAGAAGGTCTCAGTGATAAGTTTCACACATAAATCGATCAGTACTAATCCCTTATTATAAGTACTGGACTCCGTTGTTGTTGTTGTTGTCACTGTCATTGTTGGAGACATCATGGGGACCTCCTCAGTGGAAGTGACTGAAGGGGTCTCCGTCTGTATCTCCACATTGTTTTGGTCCTCACTGACCGTCTCGGTATCGGCGGTCTCAGCGGAAGTGACTGAAGGGGTCTCCCTCTGTATCTCCACATTGTTTTGGTCCTCACTGACCGTCTCGGTATCGGCGGTCTCAGCGGAAGTGACTGAAGGGGTCTCCCTCTGTATCTCCACATTGATTTGGTCCTCGCTGACCGTCTTGGTATCGGCGATCTCAGTGGAAGTGACTGGAGGGGTCTCCGTCTGTATCTCCACATTGCTTTGGTCCTCCCTGCCAGTCTCGGTATCGGTGGTCTCAGAGGAAGCGTCTGAAGGGGTCTCCCATTGTGTTTCCTGGTTGCTATGGTCATCCCAGACGGTCTCAGAGGAAGCATCTGAAGGGGTCTCCCATTGTGTTTCCTGGTTGCTATGGTCATCCCAGACGGTCTCAGAGGAAGCGTCTGAAGGGGTCTCCAATTGTGTTTCCTGGTTGCTATGGTCATCCCAGACGGTCTCAGAGGAAGCGTCTGAAGGGGTCTCCAATTGTGTTTCCAGGTTTCTTTGGTGCTTCCTGAGCGTCTTGGTATCAGCGGTCTCAGTGGAAGCGTCCGAAGGGGTCTCCCATCGTGTTTCCAGGTTGCTTTGGTGCTTCTTGAATGTCTCGGTATCAGCGGTCTCCATGGACGTGGGATCTGATGAAATAAAAACAAAGGAAATTAATTTAAATGTACAAATAATGAGCTATAATGTTCAACAAACCAGTTTACATTCATCACTATAAACCTATTCCAAATGTCCCTCTGTCCCCATCAAACTGCCCCCATCAAAACTGTCCCATCAAACTGCTCCCATTAGATTTGCCTCAAAATTGTCCCTATTAAACAGCCCACATCATATTCCTCTACTGTAAATGATAAGTGTGTCTGTATCCTCCCCCAGGCTCTGTATGTAATCAGAACTGAGATTCTCCAGCCCCCCCCCCCCCCCCATCGCCCATCACTGTGTATAAGAAACTTTGTGAAACCATGGCAACAAAAGCCTGACTGCCCTTTTCAAACATGGCGCTGGATGTGCATCGCTTCATTTCTGGTTCACAAAAAAAACGCGACGCCCCATTGATGACACACATAATCTCCCAGGAGGCATTGCAAACCGGAAATGATGGCGAGAGGAGGAGGAAGGTAAAAAAACAAAAACACTGAATTTACACAGACAGTGCTGGAAAAAAGTATCCAATTTTGTTTCCAGTGCACAGATTATTGAGGGGTGAGGAGGAGGAGGAGGAGTTATAAAAGTGGGTGGAGCTCTGCTTTAAATGTAATATCATTGTATAGTGTGAGAAGTGATGATGAGATACAATACATCACATTGTAATCACCCGATGTCTCCTGTGTGGGGGGATTTCTGGGTAAAAGATTTTGTATTGTGTAGGGGGGGGGGGGGGACTGGCAGGGAAAGGGTTAAACAAATTACCCAGAAGCCCACAAGTCCCTCTGAGCTGGACCTGCCCAGCCTGGTCCCACCCCCACAGTAGATCCCCCCCTCCCCCATGATAGACCCCCCCCCCCCCATAGAATGAGAAATAAACCCCAAGCTGTATGTTACACTTACCAGTCACATAAATGATGACCACCTTGAATGGCTGATACGGGACGTTGTCCACAATGAATCTGCCCTCGTAGGTTCCGCTGTCTCTATACCGGATGGAATCGAAAATAACGCCACAATCCACATAATCCTTCTGCAGGTTGTTCACATCATCGTACAGGAGAGGGGTGTAGAGACCTCCTCCTTCCGGAGTCATTCCCCACTCCAACTTAACACTGCTTGCACCAGATAGGTGAACGGTGCGGACCGTACACGGGATCGCCACTTTAGAGCCAACTGTAGCATCCAGACGGGTGTATACTGGCCGTGCGTGAGAATATTCTACACTAATAGCCAGAAATAGGCAGAAAACGACAAGCGTTTTCCAAAGGCTCATTTTTCCAAAATGTCACGAAAAGATATAGAAATGTGACAAAGAAAATGAATATATTAATAATATTATTCGCTTAGCTAATCAGATAGATCTGATCAATTCGCTTTGTAATTGTAATGAGATTTCTCAGAGCAGTCAGAACACGTCTGATCTCTTCAAAGTCTTCACGTCAAATGATAAGATCCACTCTGCCAAGCTCTTTATATAGAGTCTGATGATGTCATAATGATGTCACCATGGCAACACAACGCCTGGAAGTTACTGGTTATAACTGTCAATAACTGTCATTAACCCTTTAGTGACTGATGGATTACAGTCTTCCTATGGACCTGGCTCAGAGTGTGTCATGTGATCACTACAGTGTGAGAGAGGATTAAGGAAGACGTTATCTTTAAAAAAGGGGAAACAAATTGCTCTCACGCCCACAAGATCTACTTGTCATACACAATTTATATATCAAATCGTAGGTATTTTTGTCTGCTTTCAGGCAATGTGATCAGTTTTGTGATGCGCATTTCACTTTCAGCTGCAAGAGCTTCTAAAGGACAAGAGTCCCAACATTTCTCCCATTGACTGTCATTTTACACAGCCTTTAATTTTTGCCAGTAAAACGCACAAAGACGCTCTTTTCTAAATCGCTGACATGGCCGCGTTTTTAAGTTTATCAACATAAATGTCATATCGATGCGTTCACAAGGGCTGTGTCTTTTAAACGGTGAAGTCGCCGTATCGATCGCATGTACGGTTCTGGATTTATTAAGGTTTGTTTGAAGGCTTATTTCACTGATTAGGTGTGTGGGTGAAAGGCGTTTGGAATGGTATTTGTTTCCCTAAATAGTTTCCTGCAATATTCCTTCTCACTCACCTGGGGGGAGGGGAGAAAACCTCTTGAGGGGGGAGGGGCGTGTTTTGGGAGGTGACGCTATAACACCGTCCCGCCCCCCTAGACTGGCTCATGTGATAGTGGATAGAATCTGTGTTCAGCCAATCACACGGTCTAGGGGGGCGGGACCGTGTTACAGCGTCACCGCCCAGAACACACCCAGCCAGGCAGCTCAGTCGGCAGTGATGCCCGCCCTACGTGCCCAATAGGAGGACCGGATCCAGCAGGGGGGCTGCCAATAGAAGAAATTACCTTTCTATATTCCTCTATACCAGTGTTTCTCAACCTTTTTCCAGTTGGGGCACCCTTAACCACTTGAGACCCGCTCTATCGTCGAATGACGGCAACAGCGCGGGTCTGAAAAGCCAACCTGCCGTCTTTTGACGGCCGCCCCTTTGGGCGTTCCCAGCGCGCGCTGTAGAGCGCGCTGCGGGGAAGCCCTGTGTTGTCCGTGTCCCTTGGACACGGACACGGCCAATCACAGATCGCGGCAAATGGCCAGTCAGAGTGGCCGTTTGCGATGCGATCTGTGCGGCGAATGAGAGATGATCTCTCATAGATCATCTCTCATTGCCGTTTTACATAGAGACAGCGTCCTGTCTCTGGAGAGGAGGAGAACGATCTGTGTCTCTTGTACATAGGGACACAGATCGGTCACCCCCCCCTCCCCCCACAGTTAGAACACACCTAGAATACACATTTAACCCCTTCCTCACCCCATAGTGTTAACCCCTTCAATGGCAGTCACATTTATACTGTAATTAGTGCATATTTATAGCAATGATCGCAGTATAAATGTGAATGCCGGCAAAAATGTGTCAAAAGTGTCCGATGTGTCCGCCATAACATCGCAGTCCCAATAAAAATCGCAGATCGCCGCCATTTCTAGTAAAAATAAAATAATAAAAAATAATAATTCTGTCCCCTATTTTGTAGGCGCTATAACTTTTGCGCAAACCAGTCGCTTATTGCGTTTTTTTTATTTTTTTTCTTTACCAACAATATGTAGAAGAATACGTATCGTCCTAAACAGAGAAAAAAATGTTTTTTTTTTTTTAAATTGGGCTATTTATTATAGCAACAAGTAAAAAATATTGTATTTTTCTTCAAAATTGTCGCTCTATTTTTGTTTATAGCACAAAAAATAAAAACCGCAGAGGTGATCAAATACCACCAAAAGAAAGCTCTACTTGTGGGGAAAAAGGACGTCAATTTTGTTTGGGAGCCACGTCGCACGACCGCGCAATTGTCAGTTAAAGCGACGCAGTGCCGGAAGCTAAAATTTCACCTGGGCAGGAGGGGGGTGTATGTGCCCAGTAAGCAAGTAGTTAAAAAGTATTTTCAGTCTTGAGGCACCCCAGTCCAAGTCTTGGTTCACATTACGGTGTGTCGCAGAACACGCGCAAAATCGCGCTCATCCCTGACACACGGACAAATGCTCTGCTCTTTAGGGGTATCATTTTGGTACCCCCACACACTGGAAAACATGGGGTGCTTTTGCTGCAGTGCAATAAAAATAAATAAAAAAAGAAGGTTGTGGAATTCTTTTCCTGCATTTTTGCTGGTACGGAAGCCCACTGAAATGAATGGGCTGCCCTACATGCAGCTACACAGATGTGAACCAAGGGCTTGTTCACATGTCATAAGGGCAGTAAAACCACATGGTTGAGACGTTTTTACCCCCCCGAAGTTCTCCACCTTTAGCTGCAGAGGCAGCAGCTGGGGGGGGGGGGGGTTCACATGCTGTGGCTGCAACTCGAGGTATACCGAGTGTGAAAGGGGCTGCACTGCAACTACCCCGCAACTGTGTGCATTGCACGGTTGCAATGTAGTGATGCTGCATTTACGGGCTTAAAACCGGTGGTAAAGAGGCAACATATTGCCTCTTTACTCTTTCAAATGCCTCTGAAAAGCGATCTGTGTATAGATTGCTTTTCAGAGGAGCAGCAGTCCTTGCTGCTATCAAACAAGCCTTACAAAAGCCATTCTGCTGGTACAGGAAAGTAACATACACACATACAGACACATGCTTACACACACATACAGACAGTCACATGTGCACACACACATAAATACATACACACACACATACAGACAGTCACATCTGCACACATACAGACACATGCTTACACACACATACAGACAGTCACATGTGCACACACACATAAATACATACACACACACATACAGACAGTCACATCTGCACACATACAGACACATGTGCACACACACATAAATACACACACACACACATACAGACATACATAGACACATGCTTATACACACATAAATACATACACACACACATACAGACAGTCACATGTGCACAGACACAGGTATAAAGCCATTTTAAAATGAATCTATCTTCTAGCACAGACACAGTACCTTTCCAGATTCCTCATTCAGGATGGTACTGCACTCTAGGGGGAAGCAGAGAGCACAGCACATTCCTCTGCACTTTACTTTCTGTTTTGAAGCCGACAGAGCTTCTCACATGGAGATCTCATCTGACAGCCTTCTCTCCACTGACCCCGCGGCACACCTGAGAACCTCTGAAGGCACACCAGAGAAAGGCTGCTCTATACAGGCGCTGATCACTTGCAGGAGGTAAAGTAGAAGAATCAAGCATTCAGCACCTGTATGGAGGAATATGGAAAGCTACCTGCTTCTCCTATCCAGTTCTCCTTGAAGCCCCCCCAGTGTACCCCACCACACTCTCCAGCCCCCACCACACCTACCCCACCACAGCCCCCCCCCGCTCTCCACCCCCCCCCCGCAGTGTTCTCCAGCCCCCACCACACTCTCCAGCCCCCCCCCCGCAGTGTCCAGCCCCCACCACACTCTCCAGCACCCCCGCAGTGTTTCTCCTACCCCCCCACCACACTACCCCACCACACACTTCAGCCCCCCCGGCAGTGTTCTCCTCAACCCCACCACACTCTCCAGCCCCCCCAGCCCCCCCCCAGTGTTCTCCCCCCCCACCACACTCTCCAGCCCCCCACAGTGTCCCCCGCCACACTCTCCAGCCCCCCCCAGTTCTCCCCCCCCACAGTGTTCTCCCCCCACCACACTCTCCAGCCCCCCCCACAGTGTTCTCCAGCCCCCCCAGCCCCCCCCCACAGTGTTCTCCAGCCCCCCCCCCCCCAGTGTTCTCCCCCACCCCACAGTGTTCTCCTGCCCCACCACACTCTCCAGCCCCCCCACAGTGTTCTCCCCCACCACACTCTCCAGTTCTCCCCCCATGCTCTCCACCCCTGTTCCCTCCCCGTGCTGAGGGGGTTCCCACCCCCCAATATGAGGGGTTCCCCCATCCCTGTGTGTTCATAATGAGGGTTTCCAGCCCCCCCCCCAATATGAGGGGTTCCCCCATCCTGTGCTGCGCTCATTATGAGGGGTTCCCACCATCCCTGTGCTGCGCTCAATATGAGCCCCCCCCCACAGGGTTCCCACCATCCCTGTGCTGCGCTCATTATGTTCCCACCATCCCTGTGCTGTGCTCATTATGAGGGGTTCCCACCATCCCTGTGCTGCGCTCATTCTCATGCAAGGGGAGGCCCTGTGCGGACTCGGATGCAAGGGGAGGCCTCTGTGCGGACTCGGATGAGGGGAGGGGCGGCCTCTGTGCGGACTCAATATGATGATGCGCGCCTCTGTGCGGACTCATGCAAGGGGAGGCTCTGTGCGGACTCGGATGCAAGGGGAGGCCTCTGTGCGGACTCGGATGCAAGGGGCGGCCTCTGTGCGGACTCTGATGCGAGGGGAGGCCTCTGTGCGGACTCGGATGCAAGGGGAGGCCTCTGTGCAGACTCGGATGCAAGGGGAGGCCTCTGTGCGGACTCTGATGCGAGGGGAGGCCTCTGTGCGGACTCGGATGCAAGGGGAGGCCTCTGTGCAGACTCGGATGCAAGGGGAGGCCTCTGTGCGGACTCGGATGCAAGGGGAGGCCTCTGTGCGGACTCGGATGCAAGGGGAGGCCTCTGTGCAGACTCTTGTGATCATGAAAAATCTTAGACTGTTTTCCATCACTTTTCCACGCTCTATGGGCCACTTGACTAGACTTGCCCCCCAAGGCCTAAGGCTGCCAGTCCTCCCCTGTTGGTAGGTGTCCATTTTTTAAAAGTCGCGGCTTCCTCCTGACGTCTTGTTCCGTGATAGGCATTTGACACTGTGTTCCTCCTATCACAGAGGTCCTCTCATCCTCGGACAGTTTCCCAGCAGACACTGTGTTCACTGTTCCATCAATCACGGACATTCTTTCATCCTCAGACAAGAGGACGTCTGTGATTGGCGGAACAGTGAACACAGTGTCTGCTGGGAAACTGTCCGAGGATGAGAGGACCTCTGTGATAGGAGGAACACAGTGTGAAATGCCTACCACGGAACAGAACGCCAGGAGGAAGCCGCAACTTTTTAAAAAAATGGACGCCTGTCAAGAATTCAGGTACACTGACTAAAACAAGGGCTGAAAAACTATGCTTATACTTGAGTATATGTGTGTGTGTGTTTGTGTATAGATAGATAGAGAGATAGATAGAGAGAGAGAGAGATAGATAGAGATAGAGAGAGAGTGATAGAGAGTAATAGATAGATAGAGAGAGAGAGTGAGAGAGAGGAAGAGAGAGATAGATAGAGAGAGAGAGAGATAGATAGAGTGAGAGAGATAGATAGAGAGATAGATCGATAGATAGAGAGAGAGATAGAGTGAGAGAGAGATAGATAGAGGAAGAGAGAGAGATAGAGAGATGGATAGAGAATTGATAGATAGATAGAGAGAGAGAGATAGATAGAGAGAGAGAGAGAGATAGATAGATAGATAGATAGATAGATAGAGATATAGATAGATAGAGAGGTAGATATATATATAAAATCTCTATCTATCTATATCTACTCTGAAATAAAGTAAAAAACATAACAATTAAACAAACAGTGTATGTGTGTGTGTGATATATATATATATATATATATATGTATATATATATATTAGATATAAAATATATTTTTTTCATATGTTGTAAGGAGGTTTTTTTCTTAGGAAAATGGTGGCAGGAGACTCAACACAAGAAGAATGTTTGTTCTCTAGCGTTTGAGAATTCTCCAATTAAAATCAATGCAATTTGGTCCACTACAAAATGGCCGCCAGCCGGAGCCCTAATTACAAGGACAGATTGTTTTCAGTGTTTGTAGGGGAGGCTATAGGAGCGGAAGCTGTTTGCAGAGACGTCTGGGGGGACAGAGTTGGTCTTCACAGCAGGGAAACCCGCTGCACCGATCATTCCGGGGAGATCGGGAGGCGCTTGCGGGTGACTTGAGATGTCTGCATACCCCTTCCCCCATCCCCCAACCAACTTCAATCCCCCAAATAAAACAACAAATCAAAGCAAAATACTTTTCATTGTTTACAAGTGTGATTTATGGATGTCTGAAAGCAGGGTGAATTGGTGTGGATGTTAGTAACTTGTAGCAACACACCGCTACATGTATATATGGGGGGGGGGTGTATTATATGTATATATGGGGGTATATTACATGTATATTTGGAGTGTGTATTATACAGTATGTATGTATGGGGGGAATATCATGTATATATTTGGGGGGGGGGGGTGTCTTATTTCTATATATGGGGGGGGGGGGGTGTATTATATGTATATATGGGGGGTGTACTATTACGGTGACCACATTTCCAAACTACCATTCAGGGACACCCCCCCTTCTCAAAAATCAGCTTGTGCTGTAACGAATCACAGCACATTGATTGGACACAAGAGGCGGGATTTATGATTTCTCCAATCACAAGCAGGGGGCGGGGATTGTGCTCCTCCAGACATTCCCGGCCAGGACAAGTACTGTCAGTGAGTAAAGCGGGGATGTGGCGCCCTTTTTTTGGGGGGATTGACTCGGGGGGTGGCTGTGTCAGTTTCATTCCGGGACACTGTATTGTCCTGGAATGAATGTGCTCGGGACAGACCTGCAAAATGCGGGACTTTCCCGGGCAATCCGGGACACGTGGTCAACCTATGTACTATATGTATATTTGGGGGGGGTGTATATGTGTATATATATTGGGGGTGTATAATATTTATATTTGGGGGGGTATATGTATATGTAGGGGGTGTAATATATATATATATATATATATATATATATATATATATATATATATAACAAAAAAGCATTCAAAGTCCAAAATGAATCATTAAGAGATAAATGCAAAACAGCGCTAAATATGGATATAAGTGTCCAACTCCACCATAAAGTAGGCAAAAGGATGGAAAATCTTGATATCAAAAAAAGATAGCCAAAGTCTGTGTGTTTATCCCAAAAAATAGTGTCAGATACAGAGAAAGGAAGCGTGCACCAGCCTGCCCACTACTCAATCCACCAGACCACAGATCAAAGTCCCCGCAGGGGCCACTACATCAAACTCACCCGAACAGACAATAATATCAAAGTCCCCAGGCACTTCATATATATATAGTCGGTCACTGATCGAATTTCCATCCAATGGGATCACTTGCATGGAGTTAACCTCATAAAGGTGGGATATTGAAACAAACAGAGGAAACAAACTCATAGTGTAACTCAATTTATTAAAAAGCCCCTTTCCAGCAAGAAAGCCCCTTTCCAGCGCATAAAAAAAAACATTAACAATGGACTAGTTTCGTCAGTAAATGACTTCAACGGAGAGTGTCAAACTCTCCGTTGAAGTCATTTACTGACGAAACTAGTCAGAGTGATAGCTGCATGCTACGCCTGGTATGTTATGTTATCTCATCCATAGCATGGGGGCAGCTTCTTCCAAGAAAACCTGGAAGGGCTCTCTTTCTGGCAGGGGTGGAGGGCTGCACAGCCGTGAGCGGGGGGGTTAGATTTGGAACAGAAAAGCCTATGGTGCATGTGCCGTGGAGTGGCAGAGAACGAAGGGTCACAGTTACTGAGAACCAGAGCGAGGTGGGATTTGGTCACCAGCGAGGGGGCACTGCTACTGAGAACCAGAGCGAGGGTCACTTTCCTGGCACAGGCCGGGCCTTTTGGCCAGGACCGGAGGCAATTTTTTTATTCCTGGACCGGAGGGCCTGGTCATTGTTGAACACAATGACCACTTCTTCACTCTCCTCTTCACTATCCCTTTCCCCACTTTATTTAATTTATTAGCCTATGTTTGTCACCTTTTTGTCTTTTTTTGTTGTGCACGTTTTGTACACAGTGTGATTAGTAGGGTGCCGGTCCTCGGGCCAGCCCTGAACGTCTTTGGGAGTGGGTGGACATGGCCTTTTGGCTTAGTTCACCTGCTCTCATGGGGTCTCCCTTCGGGGAGTCCCACCTAGTACTTGGAGGGTTCTGTTTCGGCAGTCTCTCCAGGGAAGTTGGGTCCGAGTCGGCTTCGGTTGCTCGGACCACAGTAACTCAGTCCCCGTCTGGAGCCTAACGCCCCGGGGGATCAGGGTTTGGGTCCCTTCCGCACAGAAGGACCACTTGACGTTGCACCCGTCTGCACGTTTTTGTGAACACTCTTTATGTGTGTGCACATTTTTTCTGCACCGGGTGGAGTTTTTGAGTGTGTTTCACACGCCATTGGCTTTTCAAAAAAAAAAAATCTTCGGCTAAAGCCCCGGCGGCTGCCAGACCTTACCGGCCAGAAATCTCCCGCACGCGAGGGAATGACGTCATCCAGCCTATCACAGCGCTGGAGTGGCGATACCAGGAAGACATGCTGAGGCAAGATGAGATCTCCCTCTGCATGGACCAGGTTCCACTAACCTCACTTCAAGTTAAGTATTTCATAATGAGCTAGTATGCGGTGCATACTAGCTCATTATGGCTTTTGCATTTCAGGAATGTAAAAAAACAAAACAGTGGCTTTACTACCGCTTTAAATGTATTGCGTTCAGCGGGTGTAATGCCTGCTGAAAGTGACAGAGGGTTTAAAGAGGAGCAACTATAGAGAGCAGTGTGTGGGGGAGTAAAAGTGGTGGGTTTTACCCCCCCCCCCCCCCAACCACTAGTGTGGACTAGCCCTTATGCATTTTTTTTTTTCATATGCTCCCAATGAAGTGTATAGGGCCAAAAATGCCTCAATAGAAGCGTCATGACTGATTTTTATTATTATTTATTATTATTTATTATTATTATATATATATAATTTTTATTTTATTGCACTTTTTTATTTTTACACAATCCCTTTAAAAAAATGTTTTATCACTTTTATTGCTATCACAAGAAAAGTAAACATCCCTTGCGATAGCAGTACAGCATGACAGGTCCTCTTTATGGAGAGATCTGGAGGTCAATAAGACTCCACATCTCTCCAAAAAAAATTGTATCTTTTTTGTTTTAAGGAAAAAAAAAAAAAAGCCTTGGCTTGAGAAGTGGAAGTGATGTCATGACATTGTTCTGGTCCTCCAAGGGCATAGAGATGAGTGGCGGCCACCTTGCCATTGCTTATCTCTGTGCCGAGTCCCCACCATCGGCGGATGGCCTCCCGGGCTCAGCGATCGGTAATTTAAGCCCGGAAACCACTAGGGGGTGGGGGAGGGTCACCCCTCCACTTCTAAAAGTCACCATGGGGGATCACGTTTATCTTCAGGTCCTGGCGCCGGAACCATAACCCCCCGTCAACGTCAACCAATGACGGATTTTCCCAGTTAGGACTTTTTTGTAATGGCCACAGCAAGTGTTCAGACCTGGGGGGTCTAAGAATCCTTGATCAGTGGTCTCCAAACTGTGACGAGTGGGGGGGGGGGTGTCAGATGTGGCCCTTTGGACATCATTCCCCCCACTGTCAGCAACAGTACCTGCCATTGACACCAAAGTTGGGGCACTATTCCTCCCAATGACACCAATTATGTGGCACCCCTAATACCAATTACGGGGCATTTTCTTCTCCCACTGACACCAATGATGGGACACGCTCTATTCCTTTCACTGACACCAATGATGGGACACTCACTATTCCTCCCACTGACACCAATGATGGGGCACTATCCCTCCCACTGACACCAATGATGGGACACTATTCCTCCCACTGACACCAATGATGGGGCTCTATTCCTGCCACTGACACCAATGATGGGGCTCTATTCCTGCCACTGACACCAATGATGGGGCTCTATTCCTGCCACTGACACCAATGATGGGGCTCTATTCCTCCCACTGACACCAATGATGGGACACTATTCCTCCCACTGACACCAATGATGGGACACTATTCCTGCAACTGATACCAATGATGGGACACTATTCCTTCCACTGACACCAATGACGGGACACTATTCCTCCCACTGACACCAACGATGGGACACTATCCCTCCCTCTGATACCAATGATGGGGCATTTTCTTTTTCCACTGGCCACAGTTTGGCCCCCTAAAGTCTGAAGGACATAAAATTGTCCCTTTGCTTGGAAAGTTTGGAGACCTTTGCTCTAGATCAGTGATGTTGAACCTCGGCACCCCAGATGTTTTAGAACTACATTTCCCATGATGCTCACCTACACTGCAGAGTGCATGAGCATCATGGGAAATGTTGTTTCCAAAACATCTGGGGTGCCGAGGTTCAACATCACTGATCTAGATGGTTAAACTCTCCAGCAACTTTCAAACACTAAATTATGATTGGTGGAGTAACCCTTTACTATCAGGAAGGGTGGGACACATGTGACTCCTACATCTGGCTGGCGGGGGCCCTAGGCAGTACAGCTTTCTACCTCTAGGTGATGGACCTCATGGGGTGGGACCCACATGTGACTCTAGGTGATGTGACCTCAGGTGATGTGACCTCTCTAGGTGATGTGACCTCCAGGTGATGTGACCCCTAGGTGATGTGACCTCCAGGTGATGTGACCTCCAGGTGATGTGACCTGACCCTAGGTGATGTGACCTCCAGGTGATGTGACCTCCAGGTGATGTGACCTCCAGGTGATGTGACCCCTAGGTGATGTGACCTCCAGGTGATGTGACCAGTGATGTGACCTCCAGGTGATGTGACCTCCAGGTGATGTGACCTCCAGGTGATGTGACCTCCAGGTGATGTGACCTCCAGGTGATGTCCAGGTGATGTGACCTCCAGGTGATGTGACCTCCAGGTGATGTGACCTCCAGGTGATGTGACCTCTAGGTGATGTGACCTCTAGGTGATGTGACCTCCAGGTGATGTGACCTCTAGGTGATGTGACCTCCAGGTGATGTGACCTCTAGGTGATGTGACCTCTAGGTGATGTGACCTCCAGGTGATGTGACCTCCAGGTGATGTGACCTCCAGGTGATGTGACCTCTAGGTGATGTGACCTCCAGGTGATGTGACCTCCAGGTGATGTGACCTCTAGGTGATGTGACCTCCAGGTGATGTGACCTCTAGGTGATGTGACCTCCAGGTGATAATGAACTATCAGGCGTTCCTCGGAGTTTATCATTGGCTGGTTGGCCGGGAATCTTTTATATAGTTTATCCTTCTGTAGTGTTGTGTCATACAATGTTCTCACGTGGTATCTCTAGGTGATATTCTGTATTTGTTGTGTATTGTAGATGTCTGGAGGGATATTCTCACCCCTGGAAACCCTGCAGGATCTGGACAAGGCCAGCTGCCACCCCCTGGCATGTTACCTGTGCCACGAGCAGTATGAGCGCCCGTGTCTGCTGGACTGTTATCACAGCTTCTGTCCCAGCTGTCTCCGGGGCCGCACCACGGACAACCGACTTACCTGTCCTCTCTGTGGGTAGGTGGCTTTGATTACAGTACACACCTAAGATGTAGGGAATTCTTTATATGAAAAACGAGTCTGCGCCAAAGGTTACTTTATGGATACGCTATATTGCCAAAAGTATTGGGACGCTGCCTTTACACCCACACTTTTAATGGCAACCCAATTTTAGTCCGTAGAGTTTAACCGCTTCAATACCGGGCACTTATACACCTTCCTGCCCAGGCCAGCTTTGTCGCAATTTGTATGACAGTTGTGCGGTCGTGCTACACTGCACCCAAACTAAATTTTTATCATTTTGTTTCTTTTGGTGGTATTTGATCACCTCCTGGGATTTTTATTTTCTGCAAAGAAAAAAGAAAAAAAATTACCGGAAATTTAGAAAATAAATGATTTTCTTTTGTTTCTGTTATAAAACATTGTAAATAAGTATGTTTTCTCCTTTAATGATGGGCACTGATAGTACTGCACTGACGGCACTGATAAGGCGGCACTGATGTGATGGCATTGATGGGCACTACCATGCGGCATTGATAGGCCGCATGGATGGGCACGGATAGGCCGCATGGATGGGCACGGATTGGTGGCATGGATGGGCACGGATGGGCAGCATGGATGGGCACAGATAGGCGGCATGGATGGGCATGGATAGGCGGCATGGATGGGCATAGAAGGGCACTTATATGTGGCACTAATGTATGTTGTACTAATGGATGCCAATCGGTGCCAAACAAAGCCTGCCAATCAGTGATGCCCATTGTGGGCACTGATTGGCATCCATTGTGGACACTGGCATCTTTTTTTGTGATTGGCATCCCTGGTGGTGTAGGGTGGCATACCTGTGGTGGGCATCCCTGGTGATCTAGTGGCATCCCTGGTGGTCCAGTGTGTGCATCCTCAGGGGCGCTGCGCTGATAATTGATCAACGCAAACTTCCCCTGACAGACGAGAGTGAGGAAAAGCAGATTACCGGCCTTACCTGTTTACATCGTGATCAGCTGTGATTGGACACGGCTGATCACCCTGCAACAACGATCGCCGCGATGCGCGCCTCCGGAGACGTCCAGTCAGGATATTGAAACCACTTTACCGACGTCAATCTGCAATTGGCGGGCGGCAAGTGGTTAACTGCTTCAATACCGAGCACTTATACACCTTCCTGCCCAGGCCAGCTTTCAGCGCTGTCGCAATTTGAATGACAATTGCGCGGTCATGCTACACTACACCCAAACAAATTTGTTATTTTGTTTGGATGAGGAGGAGGAGGATGAGATAAGGAGGTGGGGGTATGGAGATGAGGAGGTGAGGGTATGGAGATGAGGAGGTCAGGGTATGGAGATGAGGAGAAGGAGGATTAGATGAGGAGGTGAGGGTTTGGAGATGAGAATGTGATGAGGGGGTGATGGTATGGAGGTGAGGGTTTGGAGATGAGGATGTGATGAGGGGGTGATAATATGGAGATGAGGAGGAGGATTAGATGAGGAGGTGGGGCTATGGTGATGAGGAGGTGAGGGTTTGGTGATTAGGGGGTGATGGTATGGAGATGAGGAGGGGATGAGATGAGGAGGTGGGGGTATGGTGGTGAGGAGTAGGAGAATGAGATGAGGAGGTGAGGGTTTGAAGATGAGGATGTGATGAGGGGGTAATGGTATGGAGATGAGGAGGAGGATTAGATGAGGAGGTGGGGGGTATGGTGATGAGGAGAAGGAGGATGATGTGGGGGATGTGAGGAGGGGGGGTATGGAGATGAGGAGGGGATTAGATGAGGAGGTGGGGTATGGAGATGGAGATGAGGAGGGTGAGAATGAGGATGAGGATGAGGAGGTGAGGGTTTGGAGGGGGTGATAGTATGAGGAGGAGGAGATGAGGAGGGGGATGAGGAGAAGGAGGATGAGATGAGGAGGCGGGGTAATATGGAGATGAGGAAGGGAGATGAGGAGGGGAGGGTGAGGAGAAGGAGGATTAAGGAGGGAGATGAGGAGGGGGTGTGGTATGGGGATGAGGGGGATGATGGTGATAGGACGATAAGATGAGGAGAAGGAGGAGGATGAGATGAGGAGGTGAGGGTTTGGAGATGAGGAGGTTTTGGGGAGGGGGGATTGGAGATGAGGATGTGGGGATGAGGAGGGGGATGAGATGGAGATGAGGAGAGGAGGAGGGTTTGGATGATGAGGAGATGAGGGGGGATGTGATGAGGAGGAGGAGGAGGAGATGAGGAGGCTATGATGATGAGGAGGTGAGGGTTTGGTGATTAGGGGGTGATGGTATGAGATGAGGAGGGGATGAGATGAGGAGGTGGGGGTATGGTGATGAGGAAAAGGAGAATGAGATGAGGAGGTGAGGGTTTGAAGATGAGGATGTGATGAGGGGGTAATGGTATGGAGATGAGGAGGAGGGTATGGAGATGAGGAGGATGGATGAGATGAGGAGGTGAGGAGGCGGGGGTATGGAGATGAGGAGGGGATGAGATGAGGAGGTGAGGGTTTGGAGATTAGGGGGTGATAGTATGGGGATGAGGGTATGGGTGATATGGAGATGAGGAGAAGGAGGTGGGGGATGAGATGAGGATGGGTGAGAGGAGGAGGAGGAGGGTGAGGGGGAGGGTTTGGATATGAGGAGATGAGGAGGTGAGGAGGAGGGTATGGAGATGAGGAGGGGATGTGATGAGGGAGGTGAGATGGTGGGGAGGTCAGGGTAGGGGGATAAGATGAGGAGAAGGAGGATGAGATAAGGAGGTGAGGGTGGGGGGATAAGATGAGGAGGTGAGGGTATGGAGATGAGGGGGTGATGGTATGGAGATGAGGGGGATGAGATGAGGAGAAGGAGGATGAGATGAGGAGGTGAGGGTTTGGAGATGGGGGGTGATGAGGGGGTGAGGGTATGGAGATGAGGAGGTGAGGGTTTGGAGATGAGGGTTTGGAGATGAGGAGGTGGGTTTGGAGATGAGGTTTGGAGATAAGAGGGGGTGTGAGGAGGTGAGGGTATGGAGATGAGGAGGGGATGATGGGGTGATGAGGGATGGGTGAGGGTTTGGAGATGAGGAGGTTGGTGAGGGTTTGGAGATGAGGAGGGTGGGGGGGGGGGTGAGGGTTTGAGGAGGGAGATGAGGAGGTGAGGGGGTGGGTTGGAGATGAGGAGATGAGGAGGTGAGGGTGGGGGGTGAGATGAGGAGATGAGGATGTGATGAGGGGGTGATGGTATGGAGATGAGGAGGGGATGAGATGAAGAGGTGAGGGTGGGGGGGGGGATGAGATGAGGATGTGATGAGGGGGATGATGGTATGATGAGATGAGTTAGAGGGTGGGGGGGGGGTGATGAGATGAGGAGGTGAGGGTGAGGGGGGGGTGGGGGGGATAAGATGAGGAGGAGGAGGAGAAGGAGGATGAGATGAGGTGTGGGTACTGAGACAGAGTGGAAGAAAATGAGGAGGGGGAGGGGGGGGGAGGATGGGTCTGTGTTCTTTGCACTCCATCAGAAATGCAGTAGGCAGGGCTGACACCACTTAGGAAATCAGAGCTGCGTTGTCATGTCAGAGAAGAAGGTCGGAGTTTTCTATATTTCTGGCACATGAACGGTTATTTTCTGAACTCGCAGTGATTAAAGGGAAACGCGGAATATTTGTACACATTCCATATTCATCAAATCCTGCAAAACGATTCCAATAAAAAGCATTTGAATAAAATAATTATTTATATGATTTTTCTTGATCATGTGCTTTAATAATGTAGGCGCTATCGGCGCTCGGCAGGATGACAGTAGCGGGTCCCTGTTATCAGTTCCTGTCCCGGCAGCCTTTGTCCCACATTCTGCCGGAGCTATAAGTAGAAACACTTGTCCTGCAGCTGTCCCCAGCTAAATCCTCTGTGATTGGTGAGATTGGTTGGGTGCAGGCAGAGCGATCCGGCGCTGAGTGTATATTCCCCGCGTCCTGTGACCTTACTAATCACCCGCCAACATTTTAATCTGCACAGTGACCCCTCCCCCCCTCCTATATAATAATAGGGGAAGGTGCACAGGGAGTGCTCAGCCCTTCTATGTGTTCATCCAATAAGAAACTGCAAACACACATCGACCTATCAGATAATTCCACGTAAAATAAGAATTGGTTTCTGCCTATTCTGCAACCGCTCTTCACTATTGGGCCTTTTCGGCCCTTTCACACTGACAGATCAATCGGGTCCACCTGTCAGTTTTTCAGGCGGACCACCCATTGCCCTCTATGGAGCGGTGGACGTCAATGGGGTATTTGGTGACACTCGCCGACTTCCGATCTGATTCTGTCCGGTAAAAACGGACAGATAGGGATGCGTTTCCCATCTGTCTGGTGGAATGGGTTGGATGACAGTCAGATGTAAATGGACAGGTGGTCTGTTTTCATTCGACTGCCCCATAGAGGAAAGGAGTCCATGTCCCCAGTGGCATAGCGTGGGGGGTGCAGGGGGGGGGGAGCCCAGGCCCCCGGGCACAATATCTTGAGGGGGCGTGAAAGTCCCGACTCCCGCCATTCTGATTTACGACTTGGGACTCCACACCCAGGAGTACCCATCAATGCTGGGTATGAGTGCCCATTAGTGCATACCTGCCACATAGTGCCGCCACCGGTGCCCATCGGTGCTGCCACAGGGCCCGTATCAGCCATATGCCCTTAATTGAAAAAGAAAATGTACTTATTTACAAAAAAAAGACATAAACAAAGAAAAACTATTTTTCTTTTCCAAGTTTTTTATTTCTTTTTATTTTTTTTAGCAAACATTAAGCTGCAGAAAAAGCACGAGGTTTTATCCGTTTTTGATGCGTTTTTGCAATTTTATCTGGAAAAAACAACATTGGCAAAATTAAAAGAAAAAATAATCCAAACGCATCAAAATCACTTCTGAAAATGCGGAGAGTACAGCAAAAAGTACTGCTTAAACGCTTAAAAGCAACGTATATAATATGTGTGTGGGGCAAATTCAGGAGCGAGCCGTCATCAGTGCTTCTCCCGGGCCGGACCTACCATGGGTCCTAGTGGGTCCATTGTAGCCAGGCAGCACCCTCCTTCTCATCTGTTTACCCAGAAAATTGACAACCAAGATTTATTTTCCTAGAAGTTTTGTGTGTCACGATGACAACTGCCCCCCGGGCTGCTCCACCTGTCCCTATACTACCCCCAGCCTGTCCCTATACTACCCCCAGCCTGTCCCTATACTACCCCCAGCCTGTCCCTATACTACCCCCAGCCTGTCCCTATACTACCCCCAGCCTCTGACTATACTGCCCCAGCCTGTCCCTATACTGCCCCAGCCTGTCCCTATACTGCCCCAGCCTGTCCCTATACTGCCCCAGCCTGTCCCTATACTGCCCCAGCCTGTCCCTATACTGCCCCAGCCTGTCCCTATACTGCCCCAGCCTGTCCATATACTGCCCCAGCCTGTCCCTATACCCCCACTGTCACTATACTACCCCCAGCCTGTCCCTATACTACCCCCAGCCTGTCCCTATACTACCCCCAGCCTGTCCCTATACTACCCCCAGCCTGTCCTATACTACCCCCAGCCTGTACTACCCCCACCTGCCTCTGCCCCAACCTGTTTCTATACTGCCCCAGCCTGTCCCTATACTGCCCCAGCCTGTCCCTATACTGCCCCAGCCTGTCCCTATACTGCCCCAGTCTGTCCCTATACTACCCCCAGCCTCTGACTATACTGCCCCAGCCTGTCCCTATACTGCCCCAGCCTGTCCCTATACTGCCCCAGCCTGTCCCTATACTGCCCCAGCCTGTCCCTATACTGCCCCAGCCTGTCCTGTCTATGACCCAGCCTGTCCTGTCTATGACCCAGCCTGTCCCTATACTGCCCCAGCCTGCTATATACTGCCCTCCTGTCTATTTACTGCCCTAGCCTGTCCATATACTGCCCAGCCTGCTATATACTGCCCTCCTGTCTATATATGACCCAGCCTGCATATACTGCCCTCCTGTCTATGACCCAGCCTGTCACTATACTACCCCCAGCCTGTCTATGACCCAGCCTGTCACTATACTGCCCCAGCCTGTCTATGCCCCAACCTGTTTCTATACTGCCCCAGCCTGCCTAGCCCCAGTCTGTCTATGCCCCAGTCTGTCCCTAGCCCCAGTCTGTCTATGCCCCAGTCTGTCCCTATACTGCCCCAGTCTGCCTAGCCCCAGTCTGTCTATGCCCCAGTCTGTCCCTATACTGCCCCAGTCTGTCCCTATACTGCCCCAGCCTGTCTATGCCCCAGCCTGTCCCTATACTGCCCCAGCCTGTCCCTATACTGCCCCAGCCTGTCTATATATGACCTAGCCTGTCTATATATGCCCCAGCCTGTCTATATACTGCCCCAGCCTGTCTATATATGCCCCACTGTCTATATAGCCTAGCCTGTCTATATATGCCCTAGCCTGTCCATATAGCCTAGCCTGTCTATGACCTAGCCTAGCCTGTCTATGACCTAGCCTAGCCTGTCTATGACCTAGCCTAGCCTGTCTATGACCTAGCCTAGCCTGTCTATGACCTAGCCTAGCCTGTCTATGACCTAGCCTAGCCTGTCTATGACCTAGCCTAGCCTGTCTATGACCTAGCCTAGCCTGTCCATATTCTACTTTAGCCCGTCCCTTGGAATTGAACATAACGGCATGTCAGATAATTTTGCATATAGACAAGGTGCTGTTGCATGTAAATCTGACTTTGTGATATACTTGGTTTTAATCATCACGATATAAAATAATGGATGTGGGGGCCTTTTGGTGGGCGTGATTATTATTTTACTTTTTTGGGGGGGGGGCAGCATTTATTTCTTGTAACTTAGACAGCACAATGTCTTGGGCCAGCCCTGGTTTCACCAGTAGAGATGAGTGGAGACTGATGATTCTGACTGATAATGATGTTCTTATTTCTCTTGCAGACAGCACTCCATAGTGAAGGGGAATAACGGATTGCCCCCTGTGGACCGGTTACTAAAGTTCCTGGTGGAAAGTTCCGCTGACTCTGAAGAAGTCCTACAATGTGCCAACTGTGACCTGGAATGCAAGAAACAGGTGACTTCACCCCGCAGGCATCTGCAGGAAATGTGTACTTGGCACCGGCTGGGTCTTCCATAGGCAATATAAGTAGGGTGACAACGTGTCCCGGATTTCCCGAGACAGTCCCGCATTTTGCAAGTCTGTCCCGGGCACCTTCATTCCAGGACAATACAGTGTCCCTGGAATGAAACTGACACAGCCAACCTCCCGGGCCAAACTGATGCCCCCAAAAAAGGAAGTCACATCACCGCTTTACTCACTGACAGTACTTGTCCTGGCCGGGAATGCCTGGAGGAGCACAGTCCCCGCCCCCTGCTTGTGATTGGAGAAATCGTAAAACCTGCCTCTTGTGTCCAATCACTGTGCTGTGATTCATTACAGCACAAGCAGGTTTTTGGGAAGGGGGGGTGTCTCTGATTGGTAGTTTGGAAATGTAGTCACCCTACTTATAGGACAGAGGACCGGAGGGGGCGGCGGTCTGCTGTTACTGAAACCGGCCCACTGAGCCATCGCCCCGCCGGGTAGTCCCGTTGGCCAGTACATGCCTGTGTCACAGAAACCCCCGATCACCTGACCTCAATTAAATAGGCCCTCCCAGCAGGCCAAGGGACCCAAGAAGGTCCCTGCTCATTGGCTGAGACACCCCATTTATTCCTAATCTGTCCTGCCTTAGTCTTATCCAATGTCGCCAGATACCCGGCCATCTAGTGACAGAAGAGGGAAGTGCAGCAATTCCAGAATTGGGGTGGAATCAATCATCGCCTAACAATTGGCCAAGGCAAATATACCTGGCAGGTAAATTTACTAGCAACCCTGCCTAGACATCAGGGTGCTACATCAGTTAAAGCGACGCAGTGCCGTATCGCAAAACATGGCCTGGTCAGGAAGTGGGTAAATCCTTAGGGGGCTGAAGTGGTTAAGTGTTCTGTGAATTGCACCCATTTAGACTGGGTTCACACCATTGCGAATTGGATGCGGTTTCCTCGCATCCAATTCGCAATAGCAGGAGATTTTGACCGGCTCTCTATGGAGCCAGTTCACATATTTCTGCAGCAGGTCCGGTGCGTTTTGCACAAAAAACGATGTGCGTCTATTGGTCCATTTCGGGTCCGAATTCAGCCCAAAATTCGGAGCTGAAGCGGTGAACCAGGACGCAACGGAACCCTGCAGATGTGAGTAGAGGAGAGCCAATCGGCTGCTCTCCTGACAGGGGGGGGGTCTGTGCTGATTGTTTATCAGCGATGCTCCGCCCAGGACCACCAGGATGCCACCAGGACCACCCAGGAAGGCCACAACACTGGACCACCAGGTATGCAACCCTAGACCACCAGGGAAATGCCAATCATTGCCCATCCAAAATGCCTGCCAGTGCCATCAGTGATGCCTATCGGTGCCATTTATCAGTGCCCAGCAGTGCCACTCATAAGTACCCATCAGTGGAGCCTTTCAGTTCCCATTAGTGTTACTTATCAGTGTCCACCAGTGAGTGCCCATCAGTGCCTCCTATCAATGCCCATCAGTGCCACCTCATCGCTGCCGCCTTATCAGTGAAGAATAAAACATACTTATTTATACAATTTTATAACAAACAAAATAAATGTTTTTTATTTATTTATTTATTTTTCAAAATTTCCGGTCTTTATATGTTTAGCAAAAAATAAAAACCGCAGAGGTGATGAAATACCACCAAAATAAATCTCTATTTGTGGGAACAAACTGATAACAATTCTGTTTGGGTGCAGCGTAGCATGACCGCGCAATTGTCATTTAACGACTTCAATACCGGGGGGTACTTACACCCCCTTCCTGCCCAAGCCAATTTTCAACTTCCTGCGCTGTCGCTATTTAAATGACAATTGCGCGGTCGTGCTGCACTGTACCCAAACAACATTTGTATCGTTTTTTTCCCACAAATAGAGCTTTTTTTATTTTGGTGGTATTTGATCACCTCTGGGGTTTTTATTTTTTACTATACAAATAAAACAAATAAATATAACATTTTCTAAATAAGTAAGTTTTCTCCTTCACTGATAGGCACTGATAAGGCGGCACTGACAGGCACTGATAAGGGGGCACCGATGAGGCGGCACCAATGAGGCGGCACTGATGGGCACTGGTCGGTGGCAATGATGGGTGGCACTGATATGCAGCACTGATGGGCATTGATAGGCACCACTGATGGGCACTCGGGTGGCACTGATAAGCGACAACAATGGGCACTGAAAGGCTGCAATGATGGGTACTTATGGGTGGCACTGATAGGCAGCACTGATACATGGCACTGATATGTGGCACTGATAGTTATCCCTGGTGGTACTAGCAGGGATTTTGGGTGGGCACTGGTTGGCAGCTGCCTGGGCATTGATTGTCAGCTGCCTTAGCACAGATTTGCATTTCCCTGGTGATCTAGGGCATTGTTTTTTAACTCCAGTCCTCAAGGCACACCAACAGGTCAGGTTTTCAGGCTTTCCATTATTTTGCACAGGTGATTTGATCAGTTTCACTGCCTTAGTAATCACCACAGCCATTTCATCTGAGGGAAATCCTGAAAACTTGACCTGTTGGTGTGCCTTGAGGACTGGAGTTGAAAAACACTGCTCTAGGGGGGCATACCTGGTGGTCCAGTGTGGGTGCCCATCCCTGGTGGTCCTGGGCGGCATACTGGTGGTCAGGGCTGGTGCAAGGATTTTTCACACCCTAGGCGAAGCCTCATTTTGCGCCCCCCCCCCCCCCCATTTGCTCCTCCCCTCACTGAGATTTTTGCGGTGCCTCTTTACCTATACTTCAGCCATGTTCCACATGCCTGCACCTGTGCCCCTGGACCTGGCCCAAAGACAACTAGAGAATGGCTCACTTCCTCATGCCAGCTGTGGTCCACAAGCTGGAGCAGTATACAGAGAGGCTAAATGTGTAACTGCCTGTCTGTACGAGTGACAGATACACTGACAATGCTTTACAGGTTCTTACTAAAACAATAATAAATGCACATTTTTCGATGTATCATCCTGAACGCCCGTTCCCCTCTGCACCCCCCCCACCTTTGTTCCCCTTAAACCCCACCACACACACATATCAGTTCCTATATGTACCCCCTCACATCTCTGCCCCCCCCCCCACACACACACAGTTCCCCCTCTGTACCCCCCCCACACACACCAGTTCCCTCTCTGTACCCCCGCACATCTGCCCCCCCCACACACACCAGTTACCCCTCTGTACCCCCCCCCCCGCACACACACCAGATCCCCCTCTGTATCCCCCCGCACACACACCAGATCCCCCTCTGTACCCCACCACCGGTTACCCCTCTGCCCCCCCACACACACACACACACACCAGTTTCCTCTCTGTACCCCCCACATCTGCCCCACACACACATACCAGTTCCCCCTCTGTACCCCCCCCCAACAGTTCCCCCTCTGTACCCCCCGCACACACCAGATCCCCCCTCTCTCTACCCCCACCAGTTCCCCCTCTGCCCCCCACACACACCAGTTCCCTCTCTGTTCCCCCACACATCTGCCCATCACACACACCAGTTTCCCCTCTATACCCCCGCACACACACACAGTTCCCCCTCTGTACCCCCCAACCGGATCCCCCTCTGTACCCCCACACACACACACCAGTTTCCCCCTCTGTACCCCCCCACCTGATCCCACTCTGTACCCCCCGCACACACACACCAGTTTCCCCCTCTGTACCCCCCGCACTCACACCAGTTCCCCTTCTCTATCCCCCCCACCAGTTCCCCCTCTCTAACCCCCCGCACACACACCAGATCCCCCTCTGTACCCAGGGCCGGCGATAGGCATAGGCAAGTCAGGCAGATGCTGTGTGTGTATGGGGGGTGGGGGTGGTACAGAGGGGAACTGGTGGTACAGAGGGGGGAGTTCAGAGGGGGAATTTGTGTGTGGGGGGGTACAGACTTTACCCCCCCCCCCCACACACCAGTTCCCCCTCTGAACTCCCCCTCACCACCACCAGTTCCCCTCTTGTACCACCCCCCCCCCCCACACACACACACATATATCTCCCCCCCTGTACACAAGGCACTAAAAACTTAACAGCAAAGTCCGTTTTTTTATTACATGTGACTGGGTGCAGATCGTGCTGCCTGTGCTTACACTATGTACCTGAGCCAGCGGCGCTGCTGCCTGTCCTCTCCTGTCCTGTCTGCCTGTCCACCGCTCCTCTCAGCAGATCCCTGAGCGACCAGGAGGAGGGGGGATTGGATATCACGGCAATCCCGGGCCGGACTTACATGCAGAGCTAAGCTTTCATCTCTTCTCACCCCCCGCCGGTTCCATCGTTCATGCAGCACTTCCGGCCGGCTGCTCCTTGTAGTCCCAGCTCTCTCCCCTCATCTTCTCACTGCCGCTGCTACGGTGGCAATGTCTGCAGGCTTGGGATAGAGAGAGTGATGTCTTCACCGGCGCAACCGCCCCCTAGCCTGGCGGCTGGCGCTATAAAGCATGTTTAAAAAAAATGCAGATCCTGGAGGTATTTTACTCTGAATCCCCAGCGAGTGGCTTAGGATCCGGATTTTGCCGCTCCCCTTACCCTGGCGCTCTAGGCAGACGCCTGACTTCCCTATGCCTTGCGCCGGCCCTGCTGGTGGTCCTGGGCGGGGAATTGAAGGGGGGGGCTCCTATCAGCACAGAACCTCCTGTCGGGAGAGCAGCCGATCGGCTCTCCTCTACTCGTGTCTGTCAGACGTGAGTGAGGAAAAGCCGATCAGCGGCTCTTCCTGTTTACATTGTGATCAGTCGTGATTGGACACGGCTGATCACATGGTAAAGAGCCTCCACCATAGGCTATTTACAGAGATCGGTGTAGCTGTGTGTCGGACTGACACACCTCACCACCGATCTCTGCGATGCGGGCCCCCACGGGCGCGCGGCGGCTGTTATCCTGCTGGACGTCACATGAACCACTTCCCAATTGTCACCCACCCGTTCTCCTCATTCTCTCCCTTTTGTATCTTTGATTCTAGGATGGGGACCTTATGTACTATTGTAATACCTGCAACCAGCCTCTGTGTGTTCAATGCCGAGAGGAGACTCATAAAGCCAAAATGTTCTCCCGCCATGAGATCGTGACTCTGGCTAAACGTGCCAAGGACATCCATAAGAAGTGCTGTAAGTGTCCTCTCATTACATAAGATCAAAGTCATCTTTTCATTGTATAGAAGTAGGGTTGTCCTGATACCGATACCAGTATCGGTATCGGGACCGATACCGAAAATTTGCGGAAGTACTTGTACTCCCGCAAATACCCCCGATACCTAAATAGAATACTTGTCCCACCGCCGCCCACGCCGCAATGAAAGCCGCCGCAATGAAAGCCGCCGCATGGTTAAAGCGTGCGGGAACATCACAGCTTTCATTTGAATAGCTGTAGTGTTCCCGCGTGTGTAGACACTCCCCCTTGCTCGGGATTGGATGAGTGATCGTGATCTGTCCAATCCCGAGCAAGGGGGAGTGTCTATACGCGCGGGAACACTACAGCTATTCAAATGAAAGCTGTGATGTTCCCCGGGCGGCTGCTAGTTATGGGGGACATGGCTGGAGGGACATGGCTGGAGGGACATGGCTGGAGGGACATGGCTGCATATGTGGGGGACATGGCTGCATTTGTGGGGGACATGGCTGCATATGTGAGGGACATTTAAAAAAAGTATCGGTATTCGGTATCGGCGACTACTTAGAAAAAAGTATCGGTACTTGTACTCGGTCCTAAAAAAGTGGTATCGGGACAACCCTATATAGAAGGATTGTTCCTGATAGGATGGTGAGGGTGAGGTGGCCAAAGACGGATTGAAATTAGACCGATTCAGCAGAATGTCCACTGCAATTAAACAGAAGCTGATCTACTGATCAACTTCTGTTCAATCACCCTGTCGGATAAAAGCCACTAGATACAGGAGATGGTCAGAGACTGCAGACATGATATAGGAGATGGTCAGAGACTGCAGACATGATATAGGAGATGGTCAGAGACTGCAGACATGATATAGGAGATGGTCAGAGACTGCAGACATGATATAGGAGATGGTCAGAGACTGCAGACATGATATAGGAGATGGTCAGAGACTGCAGACATGATATAGGAGATGGTCAGAGACTGCAGACATGATATAGGAGATGGTCAGAGACTGCAGACATGATACAGGAGATGGTCAGAGACTGCAGACTGCCCCCTCTGGCTCCGCACCGCCACTGAAAATAACATACATTCATGCATTGCATGAATGTATGTTATTGTTGCCAGCTGCCGCTGGTCTATTCAGGTGGCCTGACATTGAGCGCCGACCACCTGAATAACGGCAGCTGGTTGGCTGTACGGAAGTGCCTATCAGAGTACAGCCCTCGTCTCCCGAATGCTTTTATCCAGGGAACATACGGGGGGTGCGTTCCTTGGATAAGACTGATGGCCGTCTCAGCCAATCAGGTTCGCCGATTCTGGTTATCGGTAACCTGATTGGCTAAAGCGCCACCAAGGCGGAAGAAGACATCGAGGGACGTGGAAGGATAAAGGTAAGTGCATTTTACAGGGCACAATGCCGACAATGAGCACAGCGGCATCAATGGGCACAGTGGTGACAAAGGGCACAGTAGCAACAATTAAAGGGCACAGTGGCGACATGAGGGGCACAGTGGCTGTGTTTGATGCATGGCACAGTGGCAACAATTAAAGGGCACAGTGGCGACAATTGAGGGGCACAGTGGCTGTGTTTGATGGCATGGCACAGTGACTGCGTTTAATGGCATGGCACAGTGACTGCGTTTGGCATGTCACAGTGACTACGTTTGATGGCATGGCAAGCGACTGCGTTTGATGGCATGGCACAGCGGCTGCGTTTGATGGCATGGCACAGCGGCTGCGTTTGATGGCATGGCACAGCGGCTGCGTTTGATGGCATGGCACAGCGGCTGCGTTTGATGGCATGGCACAGCGGCTGCGTTTGATGGCATGGCACAGCGACTGCGTTTGATGACATGGCACAGTGACTGCGTTTGATGGCATGGCACAGCGGCTGCGTTTGATGGCATGGCACAGTGGTGACAATTGATGGCACAGTGGCTGCGTTTGATGGCACAGTGGCTGTGTTTGATGGCATGGCACAGTGACTGCGTTTGATGGCATGGCACAGCGACTGCGTTTGATGGCATGGCACAGCGGCTGCGTTTTGATGTCATGGCACAGCGGCTGCGTTTGATGGCATGGCACAGCGGCTGCGTTTGATGGCATGGCACAGTGACTGCGAATTGATGGCATGGTACAGTGGTGATTGATGGCACAGTGGCTGTGTTTGATGGCATGGCACAGTAGTGATAATTGATGGCACAGTGGCTGCAATAATTTTTTTTTTACGTTTGCGCCCCCCAAAAAATGTTGAGCACCAGCCGCCACTGGACAGCAGACATGATACAGGAGACGGTCAGAGACTGCAGACATGATACAGGAGCTGGTCGGAGACTGTGGATATGATACAGGTGGTCAGAGACTGTGGATATGATAGAAGAGGTGAATTTGATACCATATACATGATACAGGAGCTGGTCGGAGACTGTGGATATGATAGAAGAGGTGAATATGATACAAGGGGGTGGTTAGATGCCATATACATGATACAGGAGATGGTCAGAGACTGCAAACATGATACAGGAGACGGTCAGAGACTGCAGACATGATACAGGAGCTGGTCGGAGACTGTGCATATGATACAGATGGTCAGAGACTGTGGATATGATAGAAGAGGTGAATATGATACCATATACATGATACAGGAGCTGGTCAGAGACTGCAAACATGATACAGGAGATGGTTAGAGACCACATACATGACATTATAGAATGTCAGAGACTGTGAACATGCTATGGGAGTTGTTGGAGACTGGAGATATATTACATGAGAGTGCTAGAAATCACTGCTATAACAGGGCACTAAGGAAACGCAGATCCGTGTCTGCAGGGTCCCAGGGAGTTATATTGTTCCCCACTTTCTCTGTATACTACAGAACGCCTCCCTCCAGGGTTTATAGGGGAGAGTGGGATCTGTAGTCTTAACACACTCTTGGGTGAAATCACTGCATCTCCATAGATACAATATGATGAGTGATTGTTGTCACCTGAGTACAGGGAGCGTGTTAATGGCAGGATCACCAGGTGAAAAAGGTATAAGATTGTAAACAAAGGACACTAATGCAGTCACCACCTGTAAGGACTGAAAATATGCAAATAAAATGTTGACTGCAGTTGATCTGTAACCTATCTGGACTGTCAGTGTGCTCTGCAATGATTTACCGATACCTGGATACCAAGGCCGTCTTAATAGCATTATGGGCCCCTGGGCAAAGTAATGCTCTGGGGCCCCTGCAATGATGACAGTGAAGGTAAACAGACATCAAGTAGGTAGGAGGCAGACTGCCCCCCTGTGTATCCATCACTCTCAGTACCATCATGGGGGGCCATCAATTTTGGGGCAGTGTGGGCTCAAGGACCAGCTACTTTGGGGATAGTGCAAGGGGTCCCCAATGCAGCTGGGGACCCTGGGCAGTGCCCAGGTGTGCCCTCTCATTAAGACAGCCCTGCTGGATACAGATAGATGATTTTACTTTGCTGTCTCATATTTTTTTTCAGCTTTACATGAAGAACCGTTTATCATGTTTTCTACGGAGAAGAAGTCAATGTTGTGCATCAACTGTTTCCGTGACATGCAAGTGTGAGTGACGGCTTCCATGTTATTCTTCCAGTTGTTAAATCGGTTGTAAACCGTGGAGTATTTTTTTTTTTTTTCCAAACCTGAAAGGCAATATCATAATGTGCTAGTGTGCATCTCATACTAGCACATTATGTGAAATGTACCTGAAAACAAAGCTTTCCAGCGGCACGCTGTCACCACTGAAGGCGCTTCCATCTTCACCTGGTCTTCCTTGCGGGTTTGCAGACTCCGGCTCAGTGAGATGACATCACTCCTGCGCATACACGTGGCAGCTGCTGTCAGAATCGGTGACCCGTCAGATTAGGTAACGGAAGGGACTTTCCGTCAGCCGCACGTGGGTTAACCTCACACACCCCCCCCCCCCCCCCTGCACGCCAATGACGGCTGATCACGTGATGTAAACAGAAGATCGTAAATCGTTTTTTTTTTCCCCGCAAGCAGCATCTTTGAGGCGCTGTAGGATTGATGTATAACACCACTCCTATAGAGTCCCTGCCCATTTACATCAATGGGCAGCGCCGCCGAAGTGCCTCGGCAGTGGCGCTTTGCTTTGCGGGCACTTCAAACCTCTTAAGACCCAGGCCAATACGCAGGTTAAGGACCTGGCCCCTTTTTGCGATTCGGCACTGCGTCACTTTAACTGACAATTGCGCGGTCGTGCAACGTGGCTCCCAAACAAAGTGGGCGTTCCCCCCCCCCCCCCCCCACAAATAGAGCTTTCTTTTGGTGGTATTTGATCACCTCTGCGATTTTTTATTTTTTGCGCTATAAACAAAAATAGAGCGACAATTTTGAAAAAAAATAAATATTTTTAACTTTTTGCTATAATAAATATCCCCCCAAAAAGATATAAAAAAAACATATTTTTTCCTCAGTTTAGGCCGATACGTATTCTTCTACGTATTACTGGTAAAAAAAAATCGCAAAAAGCGTTTAACGATTGGTTTGCACAAAATGTATAGCGTTTACAAAATAGGGGATAGTTGTATTGCATTTTTATTAATAATTGTTTTTTTCACTACTCGGCGATCAGCGTTTTTTTTTTTTTTTTCGTGACTGCAACATTACGGCGGACACATCGGACAATGTTGACCCATTTTTGGGACCATTGTCATTTTCACAGCAAAAATTGCTATAAAAATGCACTGATTACTGTGTAAATGACAATTGCAGTTTGGAGATTAACCACTGGGGGGCGCTGAAGGGTTAAGTGTGACCTCATATGTGTTTTCTAACTGTAAGGGGGCGGGGCTGGACTTGTGATGTCAGTGATAGTCTTTCCCTATATCAGGGAACAGACGATCACTGACACTGCCACAGAGAAGAATAGGGAAGGTGTGTTTACACTCACCTCTCGCTGTTCTTCAGCTCCTGTGACCGATCACGGGAGACCGGCGGCGATCGGGTCCACGGATACCCGCGGGCGCAGTCACGGGCTTCGGACCGCGCCCGCGTCCCACCCCCTCGGCTGGCTCACTTAAAGAGGACGTACAGGTGCGTGATTGTGCCCAGCCCTGCCATTCTGCCGATGTATATCGCCGTTAAGGCGGTCCTTAAGTGGTTAACCACTTTTTCAACCACCTTAAGGGTTAAAAGGCCAACGCCCCAGTGTGAAAGTGCCCTTATACTTTTTGTTTGCTGCACCAGAATTTGTTCAGCCTGATTTAAACATTTATTTGAGTTTTGAAAATTGTGCGTAAATATCTGTAATTTTACAACTCTTGATCTGGAGTCTTATGAAATATGATCGCTACATATAATTATATCATTCATGTGGCCTTCTGTTTTGGCAGGAGAGCCGCGCCCATTGCATCGATATTGAAACGGCTTATGCCTGGGATGTGAAAAGCTGACCAAGCTGTCATGGTGAGTCCATATAAACTCCACACCACGCCCCCCCGTGACGTCACCAGTGCCAAGGCAATGGTCACATGGTCTGTGCCAGAAAATCGGGGACTTCCAGAGCGATCATCTGCACTGACCATCTGCTAAGTGTAGGATCTGTTCTTCCTCCGTCGTCCAGTAGGTGGGGAATGACAACTTCTAGTATACAGTGGCGGCTGGTTCTGAAATTTGTTTGGGGAGGTGCAAACAAACGGAGAAAAAAAAACCCATCAAGCGCAGCCACGGTGCCCCTCAAACGCAGCCACTGTACCTATCAAATGCAAGAAATGTGCCCATCAAACACAGCCACGGTGCCCCTCAAACGCAGCCACACGGTGCCCATCAAACGCAGCCAAGTTGCCCATCAAACGCAACCACGGTGCCCCTCAAATGCAACCACGGTGCCCCTCAAATGCAACCACGGTGCCCCTCAAACGCAACCACGGTGCCCATCAAACGCAGCCACTGTACCTATCAAATGCAGGAAATGTGCCCATCAAACACAGCCACGGTGCCCCTCAAACGCAGCCACACGGTGCCCATCAAACGCAGCCAAGTTGCCCATCAAACACAGCCACAGTGCCCCTCAAACGCAACCACGGTGCCCCTCAAACGCAACCACGGTGCCCCTCAAACGCAACCACGGTGCCCCTCAAACGCAACCACGGTGCCCCTCAAATCGCAACCACGGTGCCCCTCAAACGCAACCACGGTGCCCATCAAATGCAGGAAATGTGCCCATCAAACGCAGCCACGGTGCCCCTCAAACGCAACCACGGTGCCCATCAAACGCAGCCGCTGTACCTATCAAATGCAGGAAATGTGCCCATCAAACGCAGCCACGGTGCCCCTCAAACGCAACCGCGGTGCCCCTCAAACGCAGCTGCTGTACCTATCAAATGCAGGAAATGTGCCCATCAAACACAGCCACGTTGCCCCTCAAACGCAACCACGGTGCCCCTCAAACGCAGCCGCTGTACCTATCAAATGCAGGAAATGTGCCCCTCAAACGCAGCCACGGTGCCCCTCAAACGCAGCCACGGTGCCCCTCAAACGCAGCCACGGTGCCCCTCAAACGCAGCCACGGTGCCCCTCAAACGCAGCCACGGTGCCCCTCAAACGCAGCCACGGTGCCCCTCAAACGCAGCCACGGTGCCCCTCAAACGCAGCCGCTGTACCTATCAAATGCAGGAAATGTGCCCATCAAACGCAGCCACGGTGCCCATCAAACGCAGCCACGGTGCCCATCAAACGCAGCCACGGTGCCCATCAAACGCAGCTACGGTGCCCCTCAAACGCAACCATGGTGCCCATCAAATGCCGCCATTGTGCCATCAAGCGCAGCTACTGTACCTATCAATTACTGCCACTGTACCCATCAATTGCCACTACTGTGCCCATCATATGCTGTCATTGTGCATCGCTCAGCACTTGGCTGTCTCGGTGGGGCTGTGGATCATATCGGCGATGTCCTTCGCTCCTCGATATCTTATCCCATTCTCTCTTCCCATCCTCTGCTATGATTGGACGCCTGATAGGCCTGTTGTTTCAACCAGTCAGGTGACAGGTAATAGACCCGACCACCTGATTGGCTGAGAGGCGGTTCAATGTTCAGAAAGCACCTTTTTGGACGCCTATTATAGCCTACGGCTCTAAGCAGGTGCGCTGTAATTCAGGTGCCCAGAAGTAGAAGGGTGTACCCGGGTCCCACTGGTTTCCACCAGACTAATCCGGACAGTAGATGGGTGTACCCGGGTCCCACTGGTTTCCACCAGACTAATCCGGACAGTAGATGGGTATACCCGGGTCCCACTGGTTTCCACCAGACTAATCCGGACAGTAGATGGGTATACCCGGGTCCCACTGGTTTCCAGACTACTAATCCGGACAGTAGATGGGTGTACCCGGGTCCCACTGGTTTCCACCAGACTAATCCGGACAGAAGATGGGTGTAGCCCGGGTCCCACTGGTTTCCACCAGACTAATCCGACAGTAGATGGGTGTAACCCGGGACCCACTGGTTTCCACCAGACTAATCCGGACAGTAGATGGGTGGTACCCGGTCCCACTGGTTTCCACCAGACTAATCCGGACAGAAGATGGGTGTACCCGGGTCCCACTGGTTTCCACCAGACTAATCCGGACAGAAGATGGGTGTACCCGGGTCCCACTGGTTTCCACCAGACTAATCCGGACAGTAGATGGGTGTACCCGGGTCCCACTGGTTTCCACCAGACTAATCCGGACACTAGATGGATGTACCGGGTCCCACTGGTTCCACCAGACTAATCCAGACACTAGATGGTGTACCCGGGTCCCACTGGTTTCCACCAGACTAATCACACTAGATGGGTGTAACCGGGACCACTGGTTTCCACCAGACTAATCCAGACACTAGATGTGTACCCCGGACCCACTGGTTTCCACCAGACTAATCCGGACACTAGATGGGTGTACCCGGTCCCACTGGTTTCCACCAGACTAATCCGGACAGTAGATGGGTGTATCCCGGGTCCCACTGGTTTCCACCAGACTAATCCGGACAGTAGATGGGTGTATCCGGGTCCCACTGGTTTCCACCAGACTAATCCAGACACTAGATGGGTGTACCCGGGACCCACTGGTTTCCACCAGACTAATCCAGACAGTAGATGGATGTACCCGGGTCCCACTGGTTTCCACCAGACTAATCCGGACACTAGA
The DNA here is from genome assembly GCA_029574335.1 of Rana kukunoris. Taxonomy (NCBI): domain Eukaryota; kingdom Metazoa; phylum Chordata; class Amphibia; order Anura; family Ranidae; genus Rana; species Rana kukunoris. The sequence continues at coordinate 38,358 of JAJQKJ010002761.1, read as the reverse complement.
TGGGTGTACCCGGGACCCACTGGTTTCCACCAGACTAATCCAGACAGTAGATGGATGTACCCGGGTCCCACTGGTTTCCACCAGACTAATCCGGACAGTAGATGGGTATACCCGGGTCCCACTGGTTTCCACCAGACTAATCCGGACAGTAGATGGGTGTACCCGGGTCCCACTGGTTTCCACCAGACTAATCCGGACAGTAGATGGGTATACCCGGGTCCCACTGGTTTCCACCAGACTAATCCAGACACTAGATGGGTGTACCCGGGTCCCACTGGTTTCCACCAGACTAATCCGGACACTAGATGGGTGTACCCGGGACCCACTGGTTTCCACCAGACTAATCCAGACACTAGATGGGTGTACCCGGGACCCACTGGTTTCCACCAGACTAATCCGGACACTAGATGGGTGTACCCGGGTCCCACTGGTTTCCACCAGACTAATCCGGACAGTAGATGGGTGTATCCGGGTCCCACTGGTTTCCACCAGACTAATCCGGACAGTAGATGGGTGTATCCGGGTCCCACTGGTTTCCACCAGACTAATCCAGACACTAGATGGGTGTACCCGGGACCCACTGGTAGATGGGTCCACCAGACTAATCCAGACAGTAGATGGATGTACCCGGGTCCCACTGGTTTCCACCAGACTAATCCGGACACTAGATGGGTGTACCCGGGACCCACTGGTTTCCACCAGACTAATCCAGACAGTAGATGGATGTACCCGGGTCCCACTGGTTTCCACCAGACTAATCCGGACAGTAGATGGGTGTACCCGGGTCCCACTGGTTTCCACCAGACTAATCCAGACAGTAGATGGATGTACCCGGGTCCCACTGGTTTCCACCAGACTAATCCGGACAGTAGATGGATGTACCCGGGTCCCACTGGTTTCCACCAGACTAATCCAGACACTAGATGGGTGTACCCGGGTCCCACTGGTTTCCACCAGACTAATCCAGACAGTAGATGGGTGTACCCGGGTCCCACTGGTTTCCACCAGACTAATCCAGACAGTAGATGGGTGTACCCGGGTCCCACTGGTTTCCACCAGACTAATCCGGACACTAGATGGGTGTATCCGGGTCCCACTGGTTTCCACCAGACTAATCCGGACAGTAGATGGGTGTACCCGGGTCCCACTGGTTTCCACCAGACTAATCCGGACAGTAGATGGGTGTACCCGGGTCCCACTGGTTTCCACCAGACTAATCCGGACACTAGATGTAGTGTGGGGGGGGGGGGGGGGGCGGAATTCTGCTTTAATCAATATTGTTTTTGGATACCAGTAATACAATACTGCATTGTGGCCATTACATGGAGCTGAAGAGCAGAAGAAATATATATTTGTAACAAGTGATAAATTGTAAGAATTGTACAGAATGCTGGAAGGAATTAGGAAATGATTTGTACATCTTATTCATGTTTTGTTGAATGTAGACAGTGAAGGAGTTGCAGACCTCAACCCGAGAGGCGATTGTTCTTCTGAAGGCCATGATCGAAGAAGTCCGCAACAGCGCTGAGGAAGAGGAAACGTCTATCAACTCTCTCTTCAGCAGCATGCAGGGAATCTGGAGATCATCAATGTTTTTGGGAATCCCCCAGAATAAGAACCGCACACTAGAAATCCCTGAATCTCCTCCAATAGGTGTGTGCGGCCCATTACATTGGAGGGGGGGGGGGGGTTGTACCCCAAAGCTCACACCCCCCCCCCCTTTCTCTGCAGCTGCACTGCAAATGAATGGGAAGTGCTCTGTGCTGAGCGGCTACCTGTTCATTCACAAAGCAAAGCATAGTAAACTGTTTACTATGCTTCAGTTATGAATGGACACATTGAGTGAGCGTATTCACTGTGTTCATTTAAAAAAGGAAGCGGACGTTAAATGACATATTTACTAGTCGCTTCCCCTGCTGTCCATCCTGAAACAGCAGCAGGAGGGAGAGGGGAGGAGGGAAGCCAGCAATGCTGCAGGGTGGGGGGGCAACAGGAAAGGGGGAAGCCGTGCAGTAGGGGGAATCGGCACCGCACATAGTGATTAGAGTGTGCCCAAGCACACCCCCTGCGCACGCCTATGTCTCCTCCCATTTCTGAAACCCACAAGACCTTGGTTGAACTAGAGCAGTGATGGAGAACCTCGGCACCCCAGATGTTTTGGAACTACATTTCCCATGATGCTCCACTACACTGCAGAGTGCATGAGCATCATGGGAAATGTAGTTCCAAAACATCTGGGGTGCCAAGGTTCTCCATCGCCTCTCTTTATTTTAGGAGACCTCGTGGCCAAAGTGCGTGTGTGTTAAACCAATTTCGTGTGCGTGCAAGTGTGGTGGTTTTTTTTTTGGGGGGGGGGTGGGCGTACTAAGCACAGGCGTACCTTGCATAGCACACCCACCGGGAGCCGGGCTGAGACCACCAAACTCAATTCACATGTAGCCGAGACCGGGATCCGAACCCTTGGCTGCAGAGGTGAACGGCTTGTCAGCGCAGTGCCAATCGCGTTGAGCCACCACAGCTCCCACTATGGCGGACACTGTTGACACCATTTTAGGACCTCTGTCATTTTTATAGCGATCAGTGCTATAAAAATGCACTGATTGCTGTAAAAATGACACTGGTGGTGAAGGGGTTAAACGCTAGGTGGCGCTGCAGGGGTTAAGTGTTCCCTAAGAAGTGATTCTCACTGTTTGGGGGGTGTGGCTAAACGTTACACATCACTGATGACCGTTCCCGATCACGGGGAACGGTCACCAGTGACGGTGTCACTAGGCAGAATAGGGGAATGCCTTGTTTACAAAGGCATTCCCCCGTTCTGCTCTTGCCGCCCGCAATCCCCGGACTCCCGGGAACGTCGAGTTCCCGGGACCCGCGGCCGCACTCGACGCTGGGCGGCAGATTCAAATGGATGTACCTGTACGCCAATCTGCCGACGTACATCGGGCGTGCGACGGTCGGCAAGTGGTTAACCAGACAGACCAACTATACTGTATAAAGACCTAATAACAGCCATTTTTTTTTTAGATATATATTTTTTTGGGGATATTTAATATAGCAAAAAGTAAAAAATATTGTTGTTTTTTTTTTCCAAAATTGTCGCTCTATTTTTTTTTCCGTTTATAGCGCAAAAAATAAAAACCGCAAGGGTGATCAAATACCACCAAAAGAAAGCTCTGTTTTGTAGGAGAAAAAAGGACATCAATTTTGACGCAGTGCTGAATCGTAAAAATGGGCCCGGTCACGTGTATAAATATAAAATAAATTAAATTTTTTATATAAAATTCCCTGAGAACTTGATATCTTTTCCTAGTTAGGGTCGGATCACACTGGTGCAATGTCAGAGATCAGATGCGACTCGCACTGCACTGCAGTGAAAAATCTCATGCGATCTCTGTGCAATGAGATTTCAGACATAAAGATCGTATGGTTGAATTCGCATCAAACTCGCACAGGATCATTTTTTTTTGTCTGTAGGTGTGTTGACACCCCTGCGATCTGATTCCTGTCTGAGTTTGCAGTTCGAACTGAGATATGCGAACTGATTTGGGGTGTCATTAACTTTTAACTGACACTCCCAGCAGTTCTCATAGGGCAGTGTGAACTGCCGCCGGGAAACATGCAATTCGGGAACCCACTGAGCATACGGAGGCGGATCCGCCTTGTGTGAAAGGGGCCTAAGTGTTTGGGGTATTGTGTATATCATACATCATCCATTCATACAATCCTCACCCCTCTCCTGTAAATACCACCCACTGCCATACACTCCACACCCCTCTCCTGTACATACTACCCACCGCCATACACTCCACACCCCTCTCCTGTACATACTACCCACTGCCATCCACTCCACACTCCTCTCCTGTACACACTACCCACCGCCATACACTCCACACTCCTCTCCTGTACACACTACTCACTGCCATACACTCCACACTCCTCTCCTGTACATACTACCCACCGCCATACACTCCACACCCCTCTCCTGTACATACTACCCACCGCCATACACTCCACACCCCTCTCCTGTACATACTACCCACCGCCATACACTCCACACTCCTCTCCTGTACACACTACTCACTGCCATACACTTCGCACCCCTCTTGTACTTTAGTTTTTTTTCCATCTTATCTTCTTAACATATCCCAAAAAACAAAATGCGAGAAATAACGTATATATCATGCAAACATTATTCCATAAACACATACCACATATACTGCATACATCATTTGAGGAAAATATGCTTATAAAATAGTTAACCATTTGCCAAAAAAAAATGTCCCCGGATTTTATTTGAAAAATCTGGTCACCTTACCATAGAGCCCCTTCCAGCCTTGCAAATGTGGCTTGTGCATCCAAGTGGTAATGACCCCCGATCATAAAAGGATTAAATAAAAGAGGAAGCAATTCAAATATAAATATACCAAATTTTTATTGTGTGTTTTTATGAAAGTATAATTATGGACCTAAACACATTCTTTCCTTTTCCAACTATATATACTCTGATTAAACCAAGAGTCCTTTAGTAAAATCAATTGGCCAGAAGTGAAGATCTAGTGATTGTCTCGCCCATTCGCTGACACAATTTTGACCAAGAGATTCCAAGCCTGCCCACCACGGCAAGGTAGACTCTTCTAGGGCAGGACCTACACTACTGGATGCTAGTCATCCTTCTTCTAATGTTGGATGTATGTTTGTAGTAGGCCTCATCCTATAATCTGTGTGTGCGATCTACTCTCTCCTAATTTGGTTTTGTGTGTGTGTACATCTATCTAAAGCATGGAGCGGTCAGTTTATGTACATCTGGACGTTTTCTGTTGGTGTAGGTCAGTGCATGCCGGTCATTGTATGTTGTCCAGTGTGTGTCAGTAAATAAATGTTCGTCCTGTTTTTACCTGGGCACGTAGTCAAACTTATCTGCAATTCGTAGTTCATTTTGCCTTCGGTCAAAAATCTCGGTCCTCCCGATTTGAGGATGAAGGAATCACATGTTCTGTCCCGCCCTTACTGTGCCCCCTTACCCCCCCCCTTACTGTGCCCCCTTACCCCCCCCCTTACTGTGCCCCCTTACCCCCCCTTACTGTGCCCCCTTACCCACCCCCTTCTTGTGCCCCCTTACCCACCCCCTTCTTGTGCCCCCTTACCCACCCCCTTTCTGTGCCCCCTTACCCCCCCCTTACTGTGCCCCCTTACCCCACCCCCCTTCTTGTGCCCCTTACCCACCCCCTTCTTCTGCCCCCTTACGCACCCCCCTTGTGCCCCCTTACCCACCCCCCCCTTCTGTGCCCCCTTACCCACCCCCCTTGTGCCCCTTACTTACCCACCCACCCACCGTGCCCCCTACCCACCGCCGTTCTGTGCCCCCTTACCCACCCCCCTTGTGCCCTTACCCACCCCCCCCCCTTACTGTGCCCCCTTACCCACCCCCTTCTGTGCCCCCTTACCCACCCCCTTCTTGTGCCCCCTTACCCACCCCCTTGTGCCCCCTACCCCACCCCCCACTGTGCCCCCTTACCCACCCCCCTTCTTGTGCCCCCTTACCCACCCCCCTCTTGTGCCCCCACGCACCCCCCCTTACTGTGCCCCCTTACCCACCCCCCCTTTCTGTGCCCCCTTACCCACCCCCCTTACTGTGCCCCCTTACCCACCCACCCTTACCGTGCCCCCTTACCCACCGCCGTTCTGTGCCCCCTTACCCACCCCTTCTTGTGCCTCCTTACCCACCCCCCACTGTGCCCCCTTACTGTGCCCCCTTACCCACCCACTACCGTGCCCCCTTACCCACCCACCCTTACCGTGCCCCCTTACCCACCCCCGTTCTGTGCCCCCTTACCCATCCCCTTCTTGTGCCTCCTTACCCACCCCCCCTTACTGTGCCCCCTTACCCACCCCACTTTCTGTGCCCCCTTACCCACCCCCCTTACTGTGCCCTCTTACCCACCCTCTTCTTATGCCCCCTTACCCACCCTTCTTTCTGTGCCCCCTTACCCACCTCCCTTCTTGTGCCCCCTTACCCACCCACCCCCCTTCTTGTGCCCCCTTACCCACCCCCCCCTTTACTCTGCCCTCTTACCCAGCCCTTACTGTGCCCTCTTACCCCCCCCCCCTTTACTGTGCCCTCCGAATGTAATCAAAAGAATTGCCAGCAATAAAATTTGAAGATAAATCAGCATGGGGTTCCCCCCAATCCATACTATGCCCATCAGGTCTTGTATGGATTTGAAGGAGAACCTCACACCAAAATGTAAAAAAATAATTATGTGGGTTCCACCAAAATGAAAACCAGAGATTTATCAAAGCATGCAACCTGGCAGGCTAGGAAAAGGAGGGGCAAGCGTGCGCCCAATCCCCCACCCCCAACCATACCAGACCACATGTCCTCAACATGGGGGGTGCTTTGGGGTAGAGGGGCTCCCCTCCCCCTCCCCCAAAGCACCTTGTTCTCATGTTGATGCGGACAATGTACTTTGGGGAGAGGAGCCCCCCTACTCCAAAATACCCCCCATGTTGAGGACATGTGGCCTGGTATGGTTCAATGGGTGGGGGGGGAGGACGCTCACTCGTCCCCCTCCCCCCCTTTCCTGGACTACCAGGCTGCATACTGGGATAAAGGTCGGATTTCTGGCCCTCAAACCATTTTTTTTTTGGCGTGAGGTTCCCCTTAACATCCATACCAGACCTAATGGGCATAGTATGGACTGGGGGGAACCCCACACTGATTTATCTTAAAATTATATTGCTGGCAATTCTTTGGTTTTCATTCAGTCATTAGTTGTTGAGGACACACAGATCCCAGAAGACAGCAGGGACCAGTGACATCGCGCAGCACGAGTCGCGCATGCACAGTAGGGAACCAGCTAGTGAAGCTGCTTCCCTTTGCGAAAATGGCGGCGGTATCCGACATCGCGAGCGCCCTGGACAGGTAAGTGTCCTTATTTTTTTTTTAATCAGCCGCTGCAGTATTTGTAGCGGCTGACTTTAAAAAAATAAAATATTTGGCGGGCATCCGCTTTAGTCTTGCTCTTCTTCGCTCACTTCTCTTTTAGTTACTGCCGGTTCTTTCGTCTCTGCAAATTCCTCTTGCATTATTGCTCACTGGGAGGTCTTTCTTCGCTGGCAGTTCTTTTTTTTTGTCTCTGCAAATTTCTCTTGCATCTTTGCAAGTTCCAATTGGTCACTGAGAGTTCTTGTTCCCTCGCCGCACCTTCATTTCTAGTCGGGGATAGTTGTCCTTCCGTCACTGTGAGTTCTCCTTCCATGGCTGTAACTCCTTCTTTAATCCCTATGAGGGTTTCTAAATACTCTTTCTGTAGGGCTGACAATCTTTCTTTTGTCTCTGTCAGTTCTTTTTCCTTCACCGCCAGTTCATTTTTAGTTTCTGTCAGTTTTCCGTACGTCTCTGCAAGTATTTCCCTCACTGACCGATCTCCTTGCGTCTGTGCAAAAATTTCTTGCATCTTTGCGAGTATTTCTTCTCTCACTGAGAGTTCCTGCTTCTGTGTTTGCATTTCGTTGCTCTCAGTGATTTCTCCTTCTAGATCTCCACTTTGCTCCATCATGATGCAAATTTCATCCTTAGCTATGCATCTATCTTCTATTAATCCCTCCATCTCTTGGGATCCTCCTTCTATCTGTGGGGATCCTCCGTTCATCTCTAGGCGTCCTTCTTCTGCCATCTTTAGAAAGTTTATCTCTCTTCGTCTTTCCTTGCAGTACCAAATTCTGTGGAGATAAAGAAAGAAATGTTATAAGAATGTGTCCATAAACCAGCAGAAATGCTCAGAATTAATGGCTGACGCCACTTAAATCTGTGTTCGATCGAAAACAAATAGTCACACGCCATCACCCCATTTGTTACTGTTACCAGCAGCCTCCGTTCATTCATCCCCTCCCCCATAGAACAAATGTTATGCCCCGTACACACGACCGGATTTTCCGTCGTTAAAAAACACGGTCACACAAGTTCTCTGGACTTTTCATCGTCAAGAACGTGGTGACATACAACACTACGACGAGCCAAGAAAATTAAGTCCAATGCTTCCGAGCATGCGTCAAATTGTTTCCTGAGAATGCGTAGGAATTGCCACAGACGATCAGACTTTCCGATCTGAATTTTTTTTTTCGTCGGAAAGATAGGAGAACCTGCTCTCAATCTTTTGCTGGCGGAAATTCTGCCAGCAAAAGTCCGAAGGAGCATACACGCGGTCGGAATTTCGGACCAAAAGCTCACATCAGACTTTTGCTGGCGGAAAACCCGATTGTGTGTACGGGGCATAAGAGGTGCATTATGACCAGTGAGGGGCTTGTGCTGCTAAACCCCGGGCAATAAGTACAGAAAACACACCGCCTCGGTCTGATCAACGCCTCACCTATAGGAAAAGTGGTAAATATTGGGAGGGCTCATACAGTGGGGGAAAGCAGGAAGTGTAATGGAGAAAACCTATGAAGAATTTGCAATAACTTACGTAAAGTAAAGTCCTAATGAAATGATGACGATGACTCCTAGAAGGGTGACTCCAGCTAAGACGCATGCTAATGGAAGGTAGCCATTTCTCTTCAGTTGGTAGTAGGTCTTGACGATAAATTTCACACTGGGATCGATGACTAGTGTTTCTGTATTATAAGTACTGGTCTCCGTTGTTGTCGTCACTGTCATTGTTGGATACATCATGGGGACCTCCTCAGTGGAAGTGACTGGAGGGGTCTCCCTCTGTATCTCGACATTGCTTTGGTCCTCGCTGACCGTCTCAGTATCAGTGGTTTCAGTGGAAGTGACTGGAGGGGTCTCCCTCTGTATCTCCACATTGCTTTGGTCCTCGCTGACCGTCTCAGTATCAGTGGTTTCAGTGGAAGTGACTGGAGGGGTCTCCCTCTGTATCTCCACATTGCTTTGGTCCTCGCTGACCGTCTCAGTATCAGCGGTCTCAGAGGAAGCGTCTAAAGGGGTCTCCCATTGTGTTTCCTGGTTGCTATGGTCATCCCAGACGGTCTCAGACGAAGCGTCTGAAGGGGTCTCCCATTGTTTTTCCAGGTTTCTTTGGTGCTTCCTGACCGTCTCGGTATCAGCGGTCTGAGTGGAAGTGACTGGAGGGGTCTCCAATTGTGGTTCCAGGTTGCTTTGGTGCTTCTTGAATGTCTCGGTATCAGCGGTCTCCGTGGACGTGGGATCTGATGAAATAAAAACAAAGGAAATTAATTTAAATGTCCAAATAATGAGCTATAATGTAACTATAATATAACAAACCAGTTTACATTCATGACTATAAATCTATTCCAAATGTCTCTCTGCCCCCATCAAAACTGTCCCCATCAAATTTTCCTCTATTAAACTGCCCAATCAAAATTGTCCCTATTAAACTGCCCCATCAAAACTGCCCCCATCATATTCCTCTACTGTAAATGATAAGTGTGTCTGTCCCCTCCCCCGGGCTCTGTATGTAATTAGAGGTGAGATTCTCCAGCCCCATCGCCCATCACTGTGTATAAGAAGCTTTGTGTAACCATGGCAACAAAAGCCTGTCTGCCCTTTTCAAACATGGCGCCGGATGTGCATCGCTTAATTTCTGGTTCACAAAAAAAATGCGATGCCCCATTGATGACACACATGATGTCCCAGGAGGCATTGCAAACCAGAAATGACGACGAGAGGAGGAAGAGAAAAAACAAAAATACTCAATTTACACAAAGTGCTGGAAAAAAGTTATAAAAGTGGGTGGAGCTCCGCGTTAAATGTAATATAATTGTATAGTGTGAGAAGTGATGATGAGATACAATACATTACATTGTAATCACCAGATGTCTCCTGTGTGGGGGGATTTCTGGGTATAAATTTCGTATTGTGTGTGGGGTGGGGGGGGGGGACTGGCAGGGATAGGGTTAAACAAATTACCCAGAAGCCCACAAGTCCCTCTGAGCTGGACCTGCCCATCCTGGTCCCATCCCCACAGTAGATCCCCCCCATGATAGATCCCCCCCCACAGTAGACCCCCCCATAGAATAAACCCAATATGTATGTTACACTTACCAGTCACATGAATGATGACCACCTTGAATGGCTGATACGGGACGTTGTCCACGATGAATCTGCCCTCGTAGGTTCCGCTGTCTCTATACCGGATGGAATCGAAAATAACGCCACAATCCACATAATCGTCCTGCAGGTTGTTCACATCATCGTACAGGAGAGGGGTGTAGAGACCTCCTCCTTCCGGAGTCATTCCCCACTCTAACTTAACACTGCTTGCACCAGATAGGTGAACGGTGCGGACCTTACACGGGATCGCCACTTTAGAGCCAACTGTAGCATCCAGACGGGTGTATACTGGCCGTGCGTGAGAATATTCTACACCAATAGCCAGAAATAGGCAGAAAACGACAAGCGTTTTCCAAAGGCTCATTTTTCTAAAATGTGTCACGAAAAGATATCGAAATGTGACAAGAAAATAAATATATTTATAATATTATTGGCTTATCTAATCAGATAGATCTGATCAATTCGCTTTGTAATTGCAATGAGATTTCTCAGAGCAGTCAGAACACGTCTGATCTCTTCAAAGTCTTCACGTCAAATGATAAGATCCACTCTGCCAAGCTCTTTATATAGCGTCTGATGATGTCATAATGATGTCACCATGGCAACACAACGCCTGGAAATACTGGTTATAACTGTCATTAACCCTTTAGTGACTGATAGATTACAGTCTTCCTATGGACCTGGCTCAGAGTGTGTCATGTGATCACTACAGTGTGAGAGAGGATTAAGGAAGACGTTATCTTTAAAAAAGGGGAAACAAATTGCTCTCACGCCCACAAGATCTACTTGTCATACACAATTTATATATCAAATCGTAGGTATTTTTGTCTGCTTTCAGGCAATGTGATCAGTTTTGTGATACGCGTTTCACTTTTAGCTGCAGGAGCTTCTAAAGGACAAGAGTCCCAACATTTCTCCCATTGACTGTCATTCTACACAGCCTTTAATTTTTGCCAGTAAAACGCACAAAGACGCTCTTTTTTAAATCGCTGACATGGCCACGTTTTTAAGTTTATCAACATAAATTTCATATCGATGCGTTCACAAGGGCTGTGTCTTTTAAACGGTGAAGTCGCCGTATCGATCGCATGTACGGTTCTGGATTTATTAAGGTTTGTTTGAAGGCTTATTTCACTGATTAGGTGTGTGTTAACGGATTGCCGACCGCCTGCCGTCATATTACTGCGGGACGGTGGCACTGCTAGGCGGGAGCATGTAGCTCTACGTCCTCCCTTTAGCAGCTTGTCGGGCGCGCGCGTGACCAGCGGGTACGATCGCCGCCGGGCACCCGCGATTGCTCGTTACAGAGCGGGGAACAGGAGGCATGTGTGTAAACACATACCTCTTGTTCCTGTCAGCGGGGGGAAACGCTGATCTTTAGACATGTGCAAAAGGAAAAAATTAGTTTCGTTTCGTTTTTATTCGTTATTTAATTAATTTCATTAAGTTAAATTTGTTAAATTCGTTTTCGGAATTCGATCGTTTTCGATAACAATTCGAAAAAACTCGGTCGAATTCGATCGTTTTCAACCAAATTCGAAAAATGGTCGAATTCGAAAAGATTTCTACTGGATTCGAATTCGATCATTTTGATATTTGATATTTCAAATATCAAATATATTTCAACAGAATTCAACATTATTTCATCCGTTATCGTTAATATTTCTACTGGATTCGATGATATTTCAACCGAATTGGAAATTATTTCTACCGGATTTGAAATTATTTATTGTATGTATTTGTATTTGTATTATTGTATTTGATTACATTCTATTAAATTCTATTCTGTTCTTTACTATTCTTTGATTTTCATTCTATTGTTTTATTATTTTAGATTCTATTTTATTGTATTCTTTTTTAGAAATCGATTTATATTTTTTAGATTTTGAATCAAACTTGCTTTCAATTTTCATTCGAATTTGTTTTCGATTCAAATAGAATTTTTTTCCGAATTCGATTCGAATTCTTTTCGAATTCGATTCGAATTTCGTTCACGTTTTTTCGAATTTGTTTAAATTCGGTAATTTTGTAATTTGGAAATTCGGATGCATCCGAATTTCCGAATAATGAAAGATTCGTCCGAATTCGAATTCGTAACGAAACGAAATGCACATGTCTACTGATCTTCTGTCCATACAATGTATGGACAGAAGATCAGTGATTTCCCCTAGTGAGGCCACCCCCCCCCCCCCCAAACAGTTAGAACACACCAGGACCACACTTAACCCCTTCCCTGCCCCCTAGTGTTAACACCTTCACTGCCAATGGCATTTTTATAGTAATACAATGCATTTTTATAGCATTGATCACTATAAAAATGCCAATGGTCCCAAAAATGTGTCAAATGTGTCCGCCATAATATCGCAGTACCGAAAAAAAAAATGCTGATCGCCGCCATTACTAGTAAAAAAATAATAATAATAAAAATGCCATAAAACGACCCCCTTTTTTGTAAACGCTATAAATTTTGCGCAAACCAATAATAAACGCTAATTGCGATTTTTTTTTTTTAACGATAAATATGTAGAAGAATACGTATCGGCCTAAACTGAGGAAAAAAAAATTTTTTATATCTTTTTTGGGATTTTTATTATAGCAAAATGTAAAAAATATTGAATTTTTTTTCAAAATTGTCTCTCTATTTTTGTTTATAGCGCAAAAAATAAAAACCGCAGAGGTGATCAAATACCACCAAAAGAAAGCTCTATTTGTGGGAAAAAAAGGACGCCAATTTTGTTTGGGAGCCACGTCGCACGACCGCGCAATTGTCAGTTAAAGCGACGCAGTGCCGAATCACAAAAAGTGCTCTGGTCTTCGGACAGCAATTTGGTCCGGGGGTAAAGTGGTTAAAGGCGTTTGTAATGGTATTTGTTTCCCTAAATAGTTTCCTTTCCCTCCGTGCAATATTCCTTCTCACTCACCTGGGGGAGGGGGAAACCTCTTGAGGGGGAGGGGCGACCAGGAAGTCAGGAAACTCTCTACTTTGCACATAGAGAAAGGAGCTGTGTGTTAGTGGGTGACCTGCTCACCCCCTCAAGAGGCTTTCTCCACACCAGGGAAAAAGCCTTGCATTACTGTGTGGAGTTACAGACAGAAGAACAGAAAGTGAGGATTTCTCAGAAGAGCTGCTGCCACCACCGAGATATCCATCTTTAGTGCCAAGGGTCCTCTAAACGATAACGGCGGTCTCCGCGGCAGATCCGCCGCAAGATCGCCGTTATCGGTGGCGGGAGAGGGCCTCCTGCCGCTCTCTCGCGCCCTCCGCCGCTTACCGGAGCCGTCGGTAGCGGCCGGAGGTGATCGGGTCCGTGCGGCTCTTCTGCTGGGATACGAGTGAGGGAAAAATCGCCCCCACCCGTCCCCCATAGCAGCGCTGGGCGGAAGTGACGTCAAAACGTCAGTCCCGCCCAGCGTCTTGAAGAAACATAATTTTTTTCCTGTCATTTGAAAAATAACATTTTTTTTTGCATTTAAGCCTAAATATGAGATGTGACGTCTTTTTGACCCCCAGATCTCATATTTAAGAGGACCTGTCATGCTTTTTTTCTACTACAAGGGATGTTTACATTCCTTGTAATAGGAATAAAAGTGATAATTTTTTTATTTATTTTTATTTCAGTGTAAAAAATTATAAACAAAATAAAAATAAATAAGAAAACAAAAAAAAATATTTTTTAAAACGCCCCGTCCCGACGAGCTCGCGCACAGAAGCGAACGCATACGCGAGTAGCGCCCGCATATGAAAACTGTGTTCAAACCACACAAGTGAGGTATCGCCGCGATCGTTAGAGCGAGAGCAATAATTCTAGCCCTAGACCTCCTCTGTCACTCAAGAAATGCAACCTGTAGAATTTTTTAAACGTGGCCTATCGAGATTTTTAAGAGTAAAAGTTTGACGCCATGCCACGAGCGGGCGCAATTTTTAATGTTGGGTATCATTTTACTCGGCGTAACATTATCTTTCATATGTAAAAAAATTGGACAAAATTTATTGTTGTCTTTTTTTTTAATTCAAAGAAGTGTTTTTTTTTTCCAAAAAAAAGTTTGCTTGTAAGACCACTGCGCAAATACGGTGTGACAAAAAGTATTGCAATGACCGCTATTTTATTCTCCAGGGTGTTAGAAAAAAAATATATATAATGTTTGGGGATTTTAAGTAATTTTTTAGCAAAAAAAACTGTTTTAGTCTCGTAAACACCGAATCTGAAAAACAGGCTCGGGGCTCAAGTGGTTAAAAGCAAAATGGAAGGATGAGGTAAGTGAAGGAGGACTGCACTGAGGTAAAGGAAGCTATTTAGGGAAAATTATTTTACCTTTTTAACACCTTTAATGATCAAAGAGAGGCTTTATAAGTAGTGAAGGAACACTGCTTGTATGTCCTGAAGATAGTGTAGTGGTTATAGTGAATGGCATTGTCTTAGCAATTCAGCTATTCAGCATTCCCACGTATTTTCCTCAGGAAATGCATTTTCTAGTTTTTTTTTATTGGCTGTTTTTCTTACCTGGCATCAGAGAGGGCGCTATTTCTTTACCAAGTGCAGTATAGCAGAGGTGGACCTCAATCAAGTATTACCAGCATCTGAAGCAAGGTGGCGCTTCTTGATTATTAGTCTCCCCCCCCCCCCCCCAAAAAAAAAAAGCTGCAGTCCTTGTCTGCTGGAATCTGGCATTGCACCCCCAATCCACTCATCAGAGGTGCAATGATTTTCAGGAGAAAAATTAATTAAGAAAAAAACGATACTTTTTTCAAGTAGTCGCCGATACCGAATACTTTTTTTAAATGTGTCCCCAAATGCAGCCATGTCCCCCATGCAGCCATGTCCCTCCAGCCATGTCCCCACATATGCAGCCATGTCCCTCCAGCCATGTCCCTCTAGCCATGTCCCCCCATATGCAGCCATGTCCCTCCAGCCATGTCCCTCAGCCATGTCCCCCACATATGCAGCCATGTCCCCCACATATAGCCAGTCCCCACATGTCCCCCACATATGCAGCCATGTTCCTCCAGGAGAAAAATTAATTAAGAAAAAAAGCCATGTCCCTCCAGCCATGTCCCTCTAGCCATGTCCCCACATATGCAGCCATGTCCCTCCAGCCATGTCCCCCACATATGCAGCCATGTCCCCCACATATGTAGTCATGTCCCCCACATATGCAGCCATGTCCCCCACATATGTAGTCCTGTCCCCCACCTATGCAGCCATGTCCCTCCAGCCATGTCCACCACATATGCAGCCACGTCCCTCCAGCAGTCCACCCATATGCAGCCACGTCCCTCCAGCCATGTCCCCCACATATGCAGCAGTCCCTCCAGCCATGTCCCCCACATATGTCTCTCCAGCCATGTCCCCCACATATGCAGCCATGTCTCTCCAGCCATGTCCCCCACATATGCAGCCATGTTCCTCCAGCCATGTCCCTCTAGCCTTGCCCCCCACATATGCAGCCATGTCCCTCCAGCCATGTCCCCCACATATGCAGCCATGTCCCCCACATATGCAGCCATGTCCCCCACATATGCAGCCATGTCCCCCACATATGCAGCCATGTCCCCCCAGTCCTGTCCCCCATATGCAGCCATGTCCCCCACATATCCCCCACATATGCAGCCACGTCCAGCCATGTCCACCACATGTCCCTCCAGCCATGTCCCCCACATATGCAGCCATGTCCCTCCAGCCATGTCCCCCACATATGCAGCCATGTCCCCCACATATGCAGCCATGTCTCTCCAGCCATGTCCCCCACATATGCAGCCAGCCATGTCCCCCACATATGCAGCCATGTGCCCCCCACATATGCAGCCATGTCCCTCCAGCCATGTCCCCCACATATCCAGCCAGTCCCCCCATATGTCCATGTCCCCCACATATGCAGCCATGTCCCTCCAGCCATGTCCCCCACATATGCAGCCATGTCCCCCACATATGCAGCCATGTCTCTCCAGCCAGCCATGTCCCCCACATATGCAGCCATGTCCCTCCAGCCATGTCCCCCACTCCAGCCATGTCCCCCCTAGCCTTGCCCCCCACATATGCAGCCATGTCCCTCCAGCCATGTCCCCCACATATGCAGCCATGTCCCCCACATATGTAGCCATGTCCCCCACATATGCAGCCATGTCCCTCCAGCCATGTCCCCCACATATGCAGCCATGTCTCTCCAGCCATCCCCCACATTCCCCCACATGTCCCTCCAGCCATGTCCCTCTAGCCTTGCCCCCCACATATGCAGCCATGTAGTCCCCCACATATGCAGCCATGTCCCCCACATATGTAGCCATGTCCCCATATGCAGCCATGTCCCTCCAGCCATGTCCCCCACATATGCAGCCATTTCCCCCACATATGTAGTCATGTCCCCCACGTATGCAGCCATGTCCCTCCAGCCATGTCCCCCACATATGCAGCCATGTCCCCCACATATGCAGCCATGTCCCTCCAGCCATGTCCCCCACATATGCAGCCATGTCCCACCAGCCATGTCCCCCACATATGCAGCCATGTCCCTCCAGCCATGTCCCCCACATATGCAGCCATGTCCCCCACATATGTAGCCATGTCCCTCCAGCCATGTCCCCCACATATGCAGCCATGTCCCTCCAGCCATGTCCCCCACATATGTAGCCATGTCCCCCACATATGCAGCCATGTCCCTCTAGCCATGTCACTCCAGCCATGTCCCCACATACCTTGCCTTCGCCGCCGCACGGAGAACATCACAGCATTCATTTGAATAGCTGTAGTGTTCCCGCGGTATATAGACACTCCCCCTTGCTCGGGATTGGACAGATCACGATCACCCATCCAATCCCGAGCAAGGGGGAGTGTCTATACGCCGCGGGAACACTACAGCTATTCAAATGAAAGCTGTGATGTTCCCGCATGCCGTTTAACCCATGCGGCGGCTTTCGATGCGGCGGCTTTCGATGCAGCAGCGGGGGGGGGAGTATTCTATTTAGGTATCGGGGCAACCCTACTTATCATATTATAAACTCTGCTCCTCACTCTCTCTGGAGGGCGCAGCTGGCTTTCCCTCTTGGCTCTGCCCTGAGAGACGGAGCTAGCTGTCAATAAGGCTTCTAGGTAGAATTACGACAATATTGTCGGGGTTCTTCCGGAGCGGTTTTCCTTCCCCACAGCTGATATCGGGGGGGGGGGGGACATAAGAGGGCATGACTTCTCTCATTCATTTTTATTTCAGCAGGGTGTCCCAAATCTGGTGCTTTGTAGAATGGGGGGTACTGACTGTTGCAAAAGTCAACATTGAAGCCTGACCCCCCCAACACCCCCCCACTGTAATGTGTCCGGAGATCATTTTTATTTTTTTAAGGGTTTTTTATTTATTTTTACCGAAGTATCCATTGTAATGACTGGTCAGGGAGTCTGTGCAGGTTGTAGGGAGGTCAATTCTGTATTGTAAATGTCATGCACTAGACCAGGGGTCTCCAAACTTTCTAAACAAAGGGCCAGTTTACTGTCCTCCAGACTTTAGTGGGGGGCCGGACTGTGACCACTGGGTGTTAGTGGGAGGAATAGTGTCCCATCATTGGTGTCAGTGGAAGGAATAGTGTCCCATCATTGGTGTCAGTGGGAGGAATAGTGTCCCCATCATTGGTGTCAGTGGGAGGAATAGTGTCCCCATCATTGGTGTCAGTGGGGGGGGATTTCTGCCCCATCATTGGTGTCAGTGGGGGTAAATGATGCCCCATTTTTTGTATTGGTGGATAAAATAGTATCCTAATGGCCAGATAAAAGCAAGCAAAGGGCCACAGTTTGGAGACCACTGCACTAGACCATGGGTGCTCAACCTGTGGCCCTCCAGTTGTTGCAGAACTAATTGCTTCCTTTCACTTCCTGTCCCATTGTTGGGGGGGGGCTTCCTTTCACTTCCTGTCCCATTGTTGGGGGGAGACTTCCTTTCACTTCCTGTCCCATTGTTGGGGGGAGACTTCCTTTCACTTCCTGTCCCTTTGTTGGGGGGGAGGGCTTCCTTTCACTTCCTGTCCCTTTGTTGGGGGCGGAGATTTCCTTTCACTTCCTGTCCTGTTGTTGGGAAGTGAGAATCCCTGCAACTGAATGGAGTTCCTTGGGGACCCCCAGAACTGGTGTCCCCATTGGAAGATCCCCCCCATCCCCCTATTCTTGTTCTGGGGACAACCTAACATTTAGGGATTTTCTTTTACTTTCAATGATGGTGGCAAAAGGGACAAATGGAGAGAATGAATCTCCCTAATGGGGACACAGGGGGCAATAAAAACTGACGGGGGGTCTAATACAGCCCCCTCCCCTCCCCTCCATACAAAACCTTAAGTATATTTTTGGGTGTCGATGGGAGGAATTGCAGCTGTCGTTGGGAGGCATTGAGCCCCATTGTTGGGTGTCAGTGGGAGGAGTTGCACCCCATCATTGGGAGGCATTGAGCCTCCTTCATTTGCGTTGGGGGGAATTGTGCCCCATTGTTGGGGTATCAGTGGGTGGAATAGTGCCCCATTGTTGGGGTATCAGTGGGTGGAATAGTGCCCCATTGTTGGGGTATCAGTGGGTGGAATAGTGCCCCATTGTTGGGGTATCAGTGGTTGGAAGGCCCCAAAGGACCAGATAAAGGCAGGGAAAGGGCTGCAGCCTGGAGACCGCTGGTCTAAATAAAATGATTTTTAATAAACACTACACTCAGATGCGCCCTCTGCTGTCCATATATGTTGCTGTAGTCTAGCTCAGGGGATCTCAAAGGGGGCAGCCCCTGTTGCAGAACTACAAGTCCCATGAGGCATTGCAAGGCTGACAGTTACAAGCATGACTCCTCCCACAGGCAGAGGCATGATGGGAATTGTAGTTTTGAGACCCCTGATCTAGAGAATCTTCAGTTCCCCAGGAGGTGCTGCACTACACCTGAGCCATTCTATAATATTCCACACCCCCCCCCGTACTATGATCTCCTCCCCCCATACTATGATTTCCTCCCCCCGTACTATGATCTCCTCCCCCCATACTATGATCTCCTGCCCCCCGTACTATGATCTCCTCCCCCCGTGCTATGATCTCCTGCCCCCGTACTATGATCTCCTGCCCCCCGTACTATGATCTCCTCCCCCCGTACTATGATCTCCTCCCCCCGTGCTATGATCTCCTCCCCCCGTGCTATGATCTCCTGCACCCCCCCGTACTATGATCTCCTCCCCCGTGCTGTGATCTCCTGCGCCCCCTCGTACTAGGGTGCACTGTGATGTAAGGGAGGGGGGGACTCAACTTCTGATGGTGGGGGGTGCATTGTGATGTAAGGGAGGGCGGGGACTCAACTTCTGATGGTGGGGGGGGTGCACTGTGATGTAAGGGAGGGCGGGGACTCAACTTCTGATGGTGGGGGGTGCACTGTGATGTAAGGGAGGGGGGGACTCAACTTCTGATGGTGGGGGGGGGTGCACTGTGATGTAAGGGAGGGCGGGGACTCAACTTCTGATGGTGGGGGGGGTGCACTGTGATGTAAGGGAGGGGGGACTCAACTTCTGATGGTGGGGGGGGGGGTGCACTGTGATGTAAGGGAGGGGGGGACTCAACTTCTGATGGTGGGGGGTGCATTGTGATGTAAGGGAGGGGGGGACTCAACTTCTGATGGTGGGGGGGGGTGCACTGTGATGTAAGGGAGGACGGGGACTCAACTTCTGAAGGTGGGGGATGCACTGTGATGTAAGGGAGGGGGGGGACTCAACTTCTGATGGTGGGGGGGGGGGTGCACTGTGATGTAAGGGAGGGGGGACTCAACTTCTGATGGTGGGGGGGGGGTGCACTGTGATGTAAGGGAGGGCGGGGACTCAACTTCTGATGGTGGGGGGGGGTGCACTGTGATGTAAGGGAGGGGCGGGACTCAACTTCTGATGGTGGTGGGGGGTGCACTGTGATGTAAGGGAGGGGGGGACTCAACTTCTGATGGTGGGGGGGGGTGCACTGTGATGTAAGGGAGGGGGGGACTCAACTTCTGATGGTGGGGTGGGGGTGCACTGTGATGTAAGGGAGGGGGGGGACTCAACTTCTGATGGTGGGGTGGGGGTGCACTGTGATGTAAGGGAGGGGGGGGACGCAACTTCTGATGGTGGGGTGGGGGTGCACTGTGATGTAAGGGAGGGGGGGGACGCAACTTCTGATGGTGGGGGGGTGCACTGTGATGTAAGGGAGGGGGGGACTCAACTTCTGATGGTGGGGGGGGGGTGCACTGTGATGTGTGGGGGGGGGCTCTTGACATCTAATGTAAGGGGGAGGGGATGCAGTGCCTGGACAAGGTCATCTAGAGCCCGGGGCAGAAATGCCAAACTGCACCCCTCAGATATTTGAGCAGCAAAAATCTTCCCACAAAAACACTGACATGCTGACCCCCCTCCCAGCATAAATCCTCCCTCCTCCCAGTACACATCTGCCCCCCCCCCCTGCTGAAATCCCTCCTCTCAGCACAAATCCTTTCCCCCCATTTCCCCTCCTGCTACATATTTCCTCCCCCCAGCTTCAACTCAACCCCCCAGCACAAATTACCCCAAATATTCCCTCCCAGCACAAATCTCCTCCCCCATTCTCCCTCCCAGCACAAATCTCCTCCCCTCCTTAAATTCCCCCTACTAGAACAATACTTACCCTTAGCCACTCCCCAAATTCCCCCTTCCAACACAAATTCCCTCCCCCAATCTCCTTGTGGTGCCCCCCCATCTCACATGATACCACAGCGCCCAGGGCAGCCTTCCCTCCTACCCACCCCTTTCCCCGGCCCTGAGGGGATGCACTGGACATCTAATCTTACAGATACAACCGGCCCTTTTGAGGGCAATCATAATGCTGATGCGGCCCACCATGAAATTGAGTTTGACACCTCAAATGTCAGAAACGGGTTTCGTCATTTTTTTCCCCCCATGCTATGATCTCCTGCGCCCCCGTACTATGATCTCCTCCCCCCATGCTATGATCTCCTGCGCCCCCCCCCCCTGTACTATGATCTCCTCCCACTGTGCTATGATCTCCTGCGCCCCCCCCGTACTATGATCTCCTCCCCCCGTACTATGATCTCCTCCCCCCGTACTATGATCTCCTCCCCCGTGCTGTGATCTCCTGCGCTCCCCCCCGTACTATGATCTCCTCCCCCCATGCTATGATCTCCTGCAGCCATGTCCCCCACATATCCAGCCATGTCCCTCCAGCCATGTCCCACAAATATGCAGCCATGTCCCCCCAGCCATGTCCCCCACATATGCAGCCATGTCCCCCAAATATGCAGCCATGTCCCCCACATATGCAGCCATGTCCCCCCAGCCATGTCCCCCACATATGCAGCCATGTCTACCACATATGCAGCCATGTCCCCCCAGCCATGTCCCCCAAATATGTAGCCATGTCCCCCACATATGCAGCCATGTCCCCCCAGCCATGTCCCCCACATATGCAGCCATGTCTACCACATATGCAGCCATGTCCCCCCAGCCATGTCCCCCAAATATGCAGCCATGTCCCTCCAGCCATGTCCCCCACATATGCAGCCATGTCCCCCCAGCCATGTCCCCCAAATATGCAGCCATGTCCCTCCAGCCATGTCCCCCACATATGCAGCCATGTCCCCCCAGCCATGTCCCCCAAATATGCAGCCCTGTCTCCCCAGCCATGTCCCCCACATATGCAGCCATGTCCCCCCAGCCATTTCCCCCACATATGCAGCCATGTCCCCCACATATACAGCCATGTCCCTCCAGCCATGTCCACCAAATATGCAGCCATGTCCCCCACATATGCAGCCATGTCCCCCAAATATGCAGCCATGTCCCCCCAGCCATATCCCCCACATATGCAGCCATGTCCCCCACATATGCAGCCATGTCCCCCCAGCCATGTCCCCCACATATGCAGCCCTGTCCCCCCAGCCATGTCCCCCACATATGCAGCCATGTCCCCCAAATATGCAGCCATGTCCCCCCAGCCATGTCCCCCACATATGCAGCCATGTCCCCCCAGCCATTTCCCCCACATATGCAGCCATGTCCCTCCAGCCTTGTCCCCCACATATGCAGCAATGTCCTCCAAATATGCAGCCATGTCCCCCCAGCCATGTCCCCCAAATATGCAGCCATGTCCCCCCAGCCATGTCCCCCAAATATGCAGCCATGTCCCCCTAATATGCAGCCATGTCCCCCCAGCCATGTCCCCCACATATGCAGCCATGTCCCCCACATATGCAGCCATGTCCCTCCAGCCATGTCCACCAAATATGCAGCCATGTCCCCCCAGCCATGTCCCCCAAATATGCAGCCATGTCCCCCCAGCTATGTCCCCCACATATGCAGCCATGTCCCCCACATATGCAGCCATGTCCCCCCAGCCATGTCCCCCACATATGCAGTCCTGTCCCCCCAGCCATGTCCCCCACATATGCAGCCATGTCCCCCAAATATGCAGCCATGTTCTCCAGCCATGTCCCCCACATATGCAGCCATGTCCCCCACATATCCAGCCATGTCCCTCCAGCCATGTCCCCCAAATATGCAGCCATGTCCCCCCAGCCATGTCCCCCACATATGCAGCCATGTCCCCCTAATATGCAGACATGTCCCCCCAGCCATGTCCCCCACATATGCAGCCATGTCCCCCCAGCCATGTCCCCCACATATGCAGCCATGTCCCCCCAGCCATGTCCCCCACATATGCAGCCATGTCCCCCCATCCATTTCCCCCAAATATGCAGCCATGTCCCACCAGCCATGTCCCCCACATATGCAGCCATGTCCCCCCAGCCATGTCCCCCACATATGCAGCCATGTCTACCACATATGCAGCCATGTCCCCCCAGCCATGTCCCCCACATATGCAGCCATGTCCCTCCAGCCATGTCCCCCACATATGCAGCCATGTCCCACCAGCCATGTCCCCCCACATATGCAGCCATGTCTCCCCAGCCATGTCCCCCACATATGCAGCCATGTCCCCCACATATCTAGCCATGTCCCTCCAGCCATGTCCCCCAAATATGCAGCCATGTTCTCCCAGCCATGTCCCCCACATATGCAGCCATGTCCCCCCAGCCATGTCCCCCACATATGCAGCCATGTCCCCCCAGCCATGTCCCCCACATATGCAGCCATGTCCCCCACATATGCAGCCATGTCCCTCCAGCCATGTCCCCCACATATGCAGCCATGTCCCCCACATATGCAGCCATGTCCCTGCAGCCATGTCCCCCACATATGCAGCCATGTCCCCCACATATGCAGCCATGTCCCCGCAGCTATGTCCCTCCAGCCATGTCCCCGCAGCCATGTCCCCCATACCTAGCCGCCGCCGCACGAGGAACATCACAGCTTTCATTTGAATAGCTCTTTTCCCCGCCGCTGGTATCGGTATCGGGACAACCCTAGTTAAGATTCTACTAGGAGAGGGTTAGAGCCCCTGGCAGGTGATTATTGGTGTGTTTCTGACCCCCAATTTGAGAGACTTTGTTCACTTCCAGTCTGGGTGACACCACACCGAGGCCAAGACAGGAAGAGAAGGCGGGACCTCGGAGGACTCGGGCAGCAAAAGGGAAATATTGAATCTTCTGATGTCTATTAAAAAGGATCGGTATTGGTGTCTATGGGAAAAAATCCTCCCCAAAGGGATGAAGCAATAAAAGCCACCAGAGGTTCTAACCCAGTGATGGCGAACCTCGGCACCGCAGATGTTTTGGAACTACATTTCCCACAATGCTCATGCACTCTGCAGTGTAGTGGAGCATCATGGGAAATGTAGTTCCAAAACATCTGGGGTGCCAAAGTTCACCATCACTGTTCTACCCCTTCCCTGTCTAAAAAGTGATTTTTTTTACCCCCCCCCCCCCCCCAGTGTGATTTCTATGATCAGACCTGATTTGCCGCCATGTTTGTATTCATCGTTTCTCTACATTCCGCGTCTGTAAATATTGGCGCACAGAATGACTTTCAAATAAAATTCTTATTGTTACAAATAAATCTGTATAAAGCGTCTGGATTATTTATCTTCCCGATCGGAATGTCTGAGGTTTATTTATGTTTTCACATCACAGTCATGTGTGTAATGTGGAGGTAGGTGACCCTGGAGAGGTGGGGATCTACCTGAACAGTGTGGGGGAGGGGTCAGAGATCGGAGGTCTGCCTACAAATATATATATTGAGCACTTGGTATAAAAAGACGGCCACAAGGTGGCTCTCAATTGCCAGAGGACGTCCCCCGGCCACTGGGGGGCGCACGTACGCCCGCCACATCACTGCAGTGCCGACGCCCGCAATGTCTGCCGGGTGCCCCGCGATCGCCCGTTACACAAACAAGGACGTGGAGCTCTGTGTAATGATGGGGTGTAAACACAGAGCTCCACGTCCTGTCAGGGGAGAGAGGAGACTGATCTGTGGCCCTTGTACATAGGGACACAGATTGGTCACCTCCCCCAGTCAGTCCCCTCCCCGCACACAGTTAGAAACACTAGTAGGGAACACATTTAACCCCTTCCTCACCCCTAGTGTTAACCCCTTCCCTGCCAGTCACATTTATACCGTAATCAGTGCATATTTATAGCACTGAACGCTGTATAAATGTGAATGGTCCCAAAATAGTGTTCGATGTGTCCGCCAAAATGTCGCAGTTCCCGATAAAAATCACAGATCGCCGCCATTACTAGTAAAAAAAAATAAAAAAAATTGTAAAAAGAAAAAAAGGGATTTTTAAATACAGCTTACCTGTAAAATCCTTTTCTTGGAGTACATCACGGGACACAGAGCGGCATATTCATTACTATGTGGGTTATATGGAGTACCTTCAGGTGTGGACACTGGCAATCTCAAACAGGAAGTCCCCTCCCTATATAACCCCCTCCCCTAGAGGGAGTCCCTCAGTTTTGTAGCAAGCAGTATGCCTCCCAAAATGGTCACCCAAAAGAGGGGTGGGAGCTCTGTGTCCCGTGATGTACTCCAAGAAAAGGATTTTACAGGTAAGCTGTATTTAAAAATCCCTTTTTCTTTCTCGTACATCACGGGACACAGAGCGGCATATTCATTACTATGTGGGATGTCCGAAAGCAATGCTTTAATGAGGGGAGGGAGACATCTTCCAAAGAAGGATTCAATTTAGAGATAAACTCAAATCATAATAATAATTCTAATTTAGTCAAGAAAAAACTTATATTTTTTTTTTTTTTTTTTTTTATAACCAAGGGTGTTTCTGATCCCGAGGATTTCAAACTGCAGCCCGTAGTACTGCCTGACCAAAGGCAGTATCCGCATTTCTTCTCACGTCTAGTTGATAAAACCTTGTAAACGTGTGGACTGATGACCACGTTGCCGCCTTGCATATCTGAGCCATAGAGATCTGATGGTGTGCTGCCCAAGAGGCGCCCATGGCCCTGGTAGAATGGGCCTTTACCGACAACGGAGGAGGCAACCTCTTCAATCCGTAGGCTTGAATGATTAATTGTCTAATCCATCTCGAGATGGTGGATTTTGCAGCTGCCTGCCCCTTCTTGGGGCCATCTGGTAGAACGAATAACACATCTGTCTTCCGGATCTTTTCTGTAGCTTTAAGATAGGCCTTCATGGCCCGGACAATATCCAAGGTATGCAGCAACCCCTCCTTTCTAGATGTGGGTTTTGGAAAGAAGGATGGAAGTACCAAATCCTGGTTTAAGTGAAATTTGGATATAACCTTTGGTAGAAAGGAAGGATGGGGCCGGAGAACTGCCCTGTCCTTATGCAGAACGAGATATGGTTCCTTACACGATAAGGCTGCTAATTCTGACACTCTCCTGGCCGAAACTATGGCGACCAAGAAAACCAACTTTCTTGTCAGTAAGAGTAAAGGAATCTCAGCCAACGGCTCAAAAGGCTGTTTCTGTAGAGTGGACAGGACAAGATTTAAGTCCCATGGACAAATTGGTGACTTGACAGGAGGATTAATACGCAAGACCCCCTGTAAGAAGGTCTTTACCAGCGAGTGGGTGGCCAGCGGCCTCTGAAACCACACTGACAGAGCTGAGATCTGTCCCTTGATTGTGCTTAGTGCCAGGCCTTTATCCACTCCTAGCTGGAGAAAACTTAACACCCTATCAATAGTATATTTGCGGGAATTCCATCTTTTGGATTCACACCAGCCCACGTAGTTCCTCCACACCCTGTAATAAATCACCCTGGAGACCGGCTTCCTAGCCCTAATCAGGGTAGGAATTACCTGCCTAGACAGGCCTCTATCCCTGAGAATCAGGGATTCAGCCTCCAGGCCGTCAAATTTAGACGCTGTAATGTAGGGTGGAGGATCGGGCCTTGTGAGAGTAGGTCTGGTTGTAGAGGAAGAGTCCAAGGGTCTCCCACTGCCATCTTCAGGACTAGTGAGTACCAAGTCCTCCGGGGCCAAGCCGGAGCTACTAGAATGACTGGCTTGTTCTCCACTCTGATCTTGCGCAACAGGCGCGGGAGTAACTGTAGTGGAGGGAATGCATATAGAAGTCTGAATTGATGCCAAGGGCAAACCAACGCATCGGTTCCGCAGGCCATAGGATCCCTCGCTCGCGACACGAACCTGTCTAGTTTCTTGTTGAACCTGGATGCCATTATATCTACGTCCGGCATTCCCCACCTCTGGCAGATTGTCTGAAAGACCTGGGGATGCAGAGACCATTCCCCTGGCAACAGACTCTGGCGACTTAAGAAGTCTGCCTGCAGGTTGTCCACTCCGGGAATGAATATCGCTGAAATGCAGGGTACATGAACCTCTGCCCATTGAAAAATCAAGTTCACCTCCCTCTGAGCGGCCTGGCTCCTGGTTCCCCCTTGGTGGTTTATGTATGCCACCGCCGTGGCATTGTCTGACTGGATTCTCACCGGGAACCCCTTTAATCTGGAGGTCAAAGCCAGAAGGGCTAGGCGGGCAGCTCTGATTTCCAAGATATTGATGGGGAGCTGCCTCTCTGCTTTCACCCAAGTTCCCTGGCGGGAGAACCCCTCGAAGACCGCCCCCCAGCCTGCCAGGCTGGCGTCTGTGGTAACTACCTTCCAGACAACAGGGCTGAAGGATTTTCCCTTTAGAAGATTCTGAGGGTTCAACCACCAGGCCAGGCTTTGTCGGACCCTTGATGATAGCGTCAAAGGGGACTCTAAGGCATGTGCCCTCTTGCCCCAGGCTGCTAGAATGGCTGCCTGTAGGACGCGAGTGTGGATCTGAGCGTATGGTACTGCCTCGAATGTGGCCACTAGCTTGCCTAGTAATCGCATACACAGGCGAATAGTTGGTCTTTTCTTGTTTAGAACCAACTGAACCAACCCCTTGATAGCTTCGATCTTTACAAGGGGCAGGAACACCTTTTGATGTTCTGTGTCTAACCTCATGCCGAGGTATTCCAACTGCTTTGTAGGCTGGAACGCTGACTTTCCCCGGTTCAGGACCCAGCCGAATTCTTCGAGGTACCGAACCGTGAGGTTTACTGCCTTTTGCAGACCCGGCCGTGAGTGATCTATGATTAAAAGGTCGTCCAAGTATGCTAGGACTGTGACCCCTTGGATCCTTAAATTGGCCAGAATTGGGGCTAGGATCTTCGTGAATACCCGGGGGGCCGTGGCCAGCCCGAAGGGGAGCGCCCTGAATTGGAAGTGTCGCTGCCCCACCAGCGTAAAAACCGCGAAGCGTAAAAACCTTTGATGCGACAAGATTGGTACATGAAGGTAAGCATCCTTTATGTCTATGGAGGCCAGAAAATCGTCTTTCTGAAGCGCGGCGGCTGCTGACCGGATGGATTCCATCCGGAAGGAACGAACCCTTAGGTAACCGTTTAACCTCTTTAGGTCCAAGATTGGCCTGACATCGCCGTTGGGCTTTGTATGACAAAGAGATTGGAATAGAAACCTAGGCCTTGCTCTTGGGCTGGCACTTCTATAATTACGTCCTGGCCAAGCAGGTGATCCAAAGCTGCCAGCATTGAGGCCTTCCTTGCTGGATCCCTTGGTAGCCTTGATTCTTGAAAATGAGGCGGAGGATACCTTAGAAACTCCAGTCTGTAACCTGTGGTTACAGATGCCCGGACCCATCTGTCGGGGATCTTGGCTTCCCAAACCTCTGAGAAGAAACGAAGCCTTCCCCCCACCCGCAAGAGTGGGGGCGCCCCTTCATAAGGCAGACTTAGGGGCTGTCTTTGACGGCTTGCGATACCACGGCCTCTTACCCCCAGGGGTCTGTCCCTGCGATCTACTGTTAACGTTGGATCGTGCAGGCGGCCGTCGATACTGCCTGGAATTTGAGGGCCCTGAGACAGGAAAGAGCTGCCTTTTAAATGTAGGAGCCCGGAATGTCTTTTTGGCCGGTAAAAGGGTACTCTTGCCATTTGAAATAGTCTGACTATATTTATCCAGATCCTCTCCGAAGAGTCGTCCTCCATGGAAGGGAAACCCTGCCAGAAGCTTTTTGCATGGGGGCTCCGCCGCCCAGTTCTTCAACCATAAGAGCCTTCTCATGTGCACCAAACATAGTGATAAACGAGAGGCCTGCTGGATGGAATCTTTTATAGCATCTACCGCAAAACACAGAGCTCTGGGAATGTCAGAAAACTCTTCTGCTTGTTGGGTAGGCATGTCCCTTAACATTTCCTTTGTCTGGTCTTTTAATGCCTGACAAACTCCAATTGCAGCCACCGCTGGCTGCACCACTGCTCCTGCCGTAGCAAAGGATGCCTTTAAAAGTGTTTCTAATCTTTTATCAACTGGATCTTTAAACATATGTATGTTTTCCACCGGGCAAGTTAGTGATTTATTCACACATGAGATGGCTGCATCCACTACTGGGAGCCTCCACCTCTTGGAGAACTTTTCCTCCATGGGGTAAATGACCGCAAATCTTTTCGGTGGCAGAAAAATCCTGTCCGGCCGTACCCAATCCCGAAAGATCAATTCCTCCAAGAGAGGATGGACCGGAAAAACTGCGTTGTTTAACGGAGCTTTCAAAGAGCCCAGAGAGGATACCGGAGGAACCTGAGACTCTGGCAATGGTAAACTAAATGCCGAGCGGACCATGTCCGTCAAAGACTGTACCCACAGTCTTTCTGTCTGGGAGTCTGAAAATGGTTCCTCAGAGGCAGATCCCTCAATCCCTGAACCCTCTTGGTTCAGGTCTAGTTGATCCTCCTGTGATTCTAATTCCTCCGGAGAGAGAATCTCAGCATCTGAGGATACACCTCCTGGTGATGGGGATCTAACCCGTTTTTTACCAGGAATAGCTCTAGCGATCAATGTTGCTATTCTCTCTTCTAGCCCCCCTAGGGATACGGCTAGCATCTCCTCTGTGATAAACACAGGGCTGGGCTGATCTGGGCCAGCCTCCGCACCAGATCCCCCTAATGGCTTATCCAAGGCGCTTCTTATGTTAATAAGTTGCGGGGAAAGTATCGGCATATCAGAATCAGAAAGGGAACCCTTTTGTTTTTTGGTCTTTTTTGTACCCTTTGACCCCGAACCCTTGGAAGCCATAATACAAAATCGAGGGACTCCGCCCACACAACAGACTGTAGTGGGCAGGAGTACAAAATCAGAGTTTAGGGGACAATAGATTACTAATGCCCAAAAACTGATGGGATCCCGTATGTTCTCTTTTTTTTTTTTTTTTTTTTAAATATATTATATATTTACTTTTGACAACATACCGTGACCCCAAACTAAGTTTGCCAGCCTCCAAACCTGCTGCAAAAAAGGGGATTTCTTGGCTTAACAAAAAAGGTATTTGGAACAAAGTCCAGATGTACTACCCCTCTTCCGCCACCGGGAGTCACTGTTCTGCCGCTCTGCGTCCTCTCCTGTGAAAATCAGCCTCAGACTGAGCACTGACCATGCCTGCTGTCTATAACAGCACAAAGGCGCGCCCCTGTATGACGCCGCAGGCACGCCCCCCCCCGCCCTCCTGTCTGAACGGCGCGAAAAATGTCAATAAGACGTGCGCGCGCACGCGCGCGCGCGCGTATGCCGGAAACAGGAGGAACATGGAGGAGCCGCGCTGCTGGAGATCCAGGAACGCAGAAACAGGCGGCAGATTCAAACTCCCGGCCAGGTAGGACTCTCCAAAGGCCCCTAGGGATCCTTTCTAGCCCTAGGAAGAAACAGCAGGTTTAGCTAGCACACATATTTAGACAGGGGGACCTAGTGATGGGGGAGAAAAGGTGTCATCCTGTCTCTCTTTAGACATAGTGAACAAGGTTGCCCATGCAGAGCATACTTAGGCTATCCCCCTTTTAGGTTACCCCGGAGAGCCTGCTGTCGAACCAAGTCCCGCAGGCTCCCCCTTACCTGCTCCATGCTGCAGGATGTTTGTCCAGCAAACTGATCCAATCTTCTCCCATCTCCGTGGGTAGCGTAGTAGACCTTCAGGCCCTGGGGTCCTATGAAGGTACCCACTGTCCTGGACCTATATAGCACCCTGGCAAACAGGAACTTATGGTTTTTTCAAACTCCAAGTCCTGGGCCCAGGGTCCAGCCCTCCAAAGAGGAGCATTATAGGCAAAACCCCACGGCTTGGGGCCCGGGTACTGTCCACTTTGGCACTGAGGCTCCTTGGACAGATCCGGTTAGCCCGCCCTTAATCCCAAGGATGTGGAGCAAAGCTATTCCGTGACCAACACCTAAGACACTGGCGAAAAAACTGAGGGACTCCCTCTAGGGGAGGGGGTTATATAGGGAGGGGACTTCCTGTTTGAGATTGCCAGTGTCCACACCTGAAGGTACTCCATATAACCCATATAGTAATGAATATGCCGCTCTGTGTCCCGTGATGTACGAGAAAGAAAAATCATAATTCTGTCCCCTATTTTGTAGGCGCTATAAATTTTGCGCAAACCAATCGCTCCAGAGCTTAGTAAATGAGGCGAAGGTTCACTTTGCAAAGAGCCGCCCAATCACATGCAAGGGAAATTACTAGGGTTGTCCCGATACCACTTTTTTAGGACCGAGTACAAGTACCGATACTTTTTTTCAAGTAGTCGCCGATACCGAATACCGATACTTTTTTTAAATGTGTCCCCAAATGCAGCCATGTCCCCCACATATGCAGCCATGTCCCTCCAGCCATGTATGCAGCCATGTCCCTCCAGCCATGTCCCTCCAGCCATGTCCCCACATATGCAGCCATGTCCCTCTAGCAATGTCCCTCCAGCCATGTCCCTCACATATGCAGCCATGTCCCTCACATATGCAGCCATGTCCCTCTAGCCATGTCCCTCTAGCCATGTCCCTCCAGCCATGTCCCTCCAGCCATGTCCCTCATACCTTTGCCGCCGAAAGCCGCCGCCCTGCCGCATGGAGAAATTCACAGCATTCATTTAAATAGCTGTTTTGCCCGCGCGTATAGACACTCCCCCTTGCTCGGAATTGGACAGATCAAGATCACCCATCCAATCCCGAGCAAGGGGGAGTGTCTATACGCCGCGGGAACACTACAGCTATTCAAATGATGCAGCTTTAGATGCGGCGGCGGGGGGGGGGGGGGGAGTATTCTATTTAGGCATCGGGGGTATTTGCGGGAGTACAAGTACTCCCGCAAATACTCGGTATCGGTATCGGGACAACCCTAGAAATTACAAAACAGCATTTGTGCTTGCACGTGATTGGACGATGGAAGTCGGCAGATATTCTGCTCATATACTACGCTCCGGGGCAGCGGCACTTACAGAGCGCACAGGCTGTTTGTCATTAGTAAAGCAACCTCTCTGTGTTGGTCTATTACACACAGAATTTATGATTTTGGTTGTCACGTGACAACATGTGGAAAATGTTAAGGGGTATGAATACTTTTTCATGGCACTGTATATTATAATAAGCTCACATGGGGGGTTATTTACGAAAGGCAAATCCACTTTGCGCTACAAGTGTACAGTGCACTGGGAAGTGCAGTCGCTGTAGATCCAATGGGGGACATGCAAGGAAAGCTTGTACATGATTGGATGATAGAAATCAGCAGAGCTTCCCCTCATTTCAGGTCCTCCCCTCAGATCTACAGCGACTGTTGTATTAAATGTATTCATTAGAACTTGTTACCCGTCATCGGCTTTCCTCCATTCTCACCGACAAGGAGCGGGTAGAGGAGAGCTGGTCTGTGCTGATAATCAGTGCCCACCCATCAGCAATGCCCACCAGTGATGCCCACCTGTACCCCCAAATGATGGCAATCAGTGCCCACCTGTACCCACATTGTATGCTAATCAGTGCCTATAAAGGATTCCAACCAGTGCCTATCAGTAATGCCCATCAGTGCCCATCTGTGCTGACAATCCGTGCCCATAATGGATGCCAATGAGTGCCTATCAGTAATGCCCATCAGTGCCCAATTGTACTGACAATCAGTGCCCATAAAGAATGCCAATCAGTGCCTATCAGTAATGCCTGTCAGTACCTTCTCATCAGTGCCCATCTGTGCTGACAATCAGTGCCCATAATGGATGTCAACGAGTGCCTATCAGTAATGCCCGTCGGTGCCTCCTCATCAGTGCCCATCTGTGCTGACAATCAGTGCCTATAAAGGATGTCAATCAGTGCCTGTCAGTGCCTCCTCATCAGTGCCTATCTGTGCTGACAATCAGTGCCCATAATGGATGTCAACGAGTGCCTATCAGTAATGCCCATCAGTGCCCATATGTGCTGACAATCAGTGCCCATAATGGATACCAAACAGTGCCTATCAGTAATGCCCATCAGTACCTCCTCATCAGTGCCCATCTGTGCTGACAATCCGTGCCCATAATGGATGCCAATCAGTGCCTATCAGTAATGCCCATCAGTGCCCATCTGTACTGACAATCAGTGCCCATAAAGAATGCCAATGAGTGCCTATCAGTAATGCCTGTCAGTGCCCATCTGTGCTGACAATCAGTGCCCATAATGGATGCCAATGAGTGCCTATCAATAATGCCCATCAGTGCCCATTTGTGCTGCCCATCAGTGCCCATAAAGAATGCCAATCAGTGCCTATCAGTAATGCCTGTCAGTGCCTCCTCAGTGCCCATCTATGCTGACAATCAGTGCCCATAATGGATACCAATGAGTGCATATCAGTAATGCCCATCTGTGCCCAACAGTGCAGCCTCATCTGTGCCTGTCGGTGAAGGAGAAAAATTACTTGACTGGGTTTTTCGTTCTTTTTTTATTTGTGGTGCTGGTGGATGGATGTGAAAGCAGCGCTGCCTGTTCTCCTCTGATGGGACATAGAGAGACGTGTTACGCCGCGTACACACCATCGCTCCGTCCAATCAGAACGCTCCGACGGTTCACCCATGAAGCTGACTGATGGACTGATGTGCCTACACACCATCGGTTATTGATCCCATCGTGTCACAACGCGGTGACGTAAACACGACTGCGTGCTGGAAAAAAACGAAGTTCAATGCTTCCGATCATGCGTCGACTTGATTCTGAGCATGCGCGGCCCTTTAACCGATGCTTTTGCACACTAACGATCGGTTTTGACCCATCGGTTGAATTTTAAAGCAAGCCATCTGTTTTTAGACGGAAGGATCACGGACCGATGGGGCCTACACACGATCGGTTTGGACCGATGAAAATGAACCTCAGTCCGTTGTTTGAACCGATCGTGTGTACGCGGCTTTACTGTCAGAACACTGAGGAGAACGGGGGAAGGGCAGGTGGATGTGTCATTTACTGGTCCCTTCCTAAGGCTGTCCTAATACACAGGCACCTCTGAGAACTGCCCAGGGGTCCTTGGTGCTTGGGGGGGCCTAGAAGTTTCCTCCCACTTCTCTCAGCAGTTCTGAGGTAACAAGTCTCCCTCACTTCAGGCGTGTCATACAGGT
This sequence comes from Rana kukunoris, assembly GCA_029574335.1. Classification (NCBI taxonomy): domain Eukaryota; kingdom Metazoa; phylum Chordata; class Amphibia; order Anura; family Ranidae; genus Rana; species Rana kukunoris. The sequence continues at coordinate 4,529 of JAJQKJ010002761.1, read as the reverse complement.
CAGTTCTATCTCTTGTGTCCAGAGTCATAGGGCCACATTCAGGATTGAGATACCACGGCGTATCTCCACATAGGCCGCCATATCTCTGTGTGTGAGGCGTCGTATCTCTGCGTCTGAGGCGTCGTATCCCCACATAGGCCGTCATATCTCTGCGTCTGAGGCGTCGTATCTCTGCGTCTGAGGCGTCGTATCTCTGCGTCTGAGGCGTCGTATCTCTGCGTCTGAGGCGTCGTATCTCTGCGTCTGAGGCGTCGTATCTCTGCGTCTGAGGCGTCGTATCTCCACATAGGCCGTCGTATCTCTGCGTCTGAGGCGTCGTATCTCTGCGTCTGAGGCGTCGTATCTCTGCGTCTGAGGCGTCGTATCTCTGCGTCTGAGGCGTCGTATCTCTGCGTGTGACGCGTCGTATCTATGAGCCCGATTCTTAGAATCAGTTACGCATAGATTTGCCTTAGATCCGACTGGCGTAAGTCTCTTTCACCGTCATATCTAAGCTGCATATTTACGCTGGCCGCTATGTGGCGTTCCCGTCGATTTACGCATTGAATATGCTAATGAGCTAGATACGCCGATTCACGAACGTAGTTGCGGCCGGTCGTATTTTTTTACGTCGTTAGCGTAAGCGTAAGCCCGGTGTAAAGTTACCCCTGCTATATGAGGCGTACGTAATGTTAAGTATGGATGACGGGCCGGCGTAGAATTTTCCGTCGTTTGCGTAAAACGTTCGCAAATAGGGCTTTGCGTGAGTTACGTTCACGCCGTTTTCATTGACTATTTGCAACGTGATTTGGAGCATGCGCACTGGGCTATGTTCACGGCCGGCGCATGCGCAGTTCGTTCGGTGCGACGATTACGTCGGGTCACGATTAGTTTACCTAAAACACGCCCCCTACCTTCCCTATTTGAATTACGCGGGGATACGCCGGCCCATTTACGCTACGCCGCCGCAACTTACGGAGCAGGTGCTTTGTGAATACGGCACTTGCCTGTAAAAGTTGCGGCGGCGCAGCGTAAATGGGATACGCTACGGCCGCACAAAGATACGCTCAGATACCTGAATCCGGCCCTATGATTTCATAGAGTGCTAGGAGGAAGTGATGTCGCTTTAGGACAGCGGTCCCCAACCTTTTCTGCATGGGGGAAGGATCTTGTGGAAGGGGAGAGGAATGTAGTCTCTGGGTTGACAGGGAATTCAGTGGCGGGCAGGGCCGCCATCAGGAATTATGGGGCCCCTTACACAGCTTCAGGCATGGGCCCCCCGCAGCAGGGAACCGGGGGGGGGGTGCCTGAAATTGAGAAGCGGGGGGGGGGGGCTGCCGCGAATTGAGAAAGGGGGGGGCCCTTTACTTAAAAAAGAAGAAATAAAGAAAAATATATATAAAAAAAGGTTGGTTGCCATCTGGGGACCTCTGGGCCCTATAATAGTTTTTTTTAAAGAAAGTACAAAAAAAGAGGGTTGTTATCGGGGGCCCTGGGGACCTCTGGGCCCTTTAATAACAATAATAATTATATATATAAAAGTTAAAAAATATATAAAACATTTTTTTTTTTTTTTATAAAAAAAAGGGGGGTTGTCATCTGGGGCCCTAGGGACCTCTGGGCCCTTTAATAAAAATAAAAAGGAGAGATATTTTTTTTAAAAAGGGTGGTTGCCATCTGGGGACCTCTGGGCCCTTTAATAAAAAGAAACCTCCGGGCCCGTTAATAAAAAATAAATAACAAATATATATATAAAAAAGAAATAAACATTTATAAAAAAAAGGTGGGGGTTGCCTGCCACTGGGCACTTTAATAAAAAAATATATATAAACAAAAATAAAAAAAATAAACATTTATAAAAAAAAAAAGGGGGGGGTTTGACACATGGGGCCCTGGGGACCTCTGAGCCCTATAATAAAAAAAATATACGCATATAAAAAAAAGAAAAAAAAGAAATAAAATAATATAAAAAAAGGAGGGTTGTCATCCGGGGCCCTGGGGACCTCTGGGCCCCTTAATAACAATAATAATAATATATATATATATATATATATATATATATATATATATATATATGTAAAAAAATATATAAAAAATATTTATTTTTTTATAAAAAAAAAAAGGGGGTTGTCATCTGGAGCCCTGGGGACCTCTGGGCCCTTTAATAAAAAAGAGAGATTTTTTTTTAAAAAAAGGGTAGTTGCCATCTGGGGACTTCTGGGCCCTTTAATAAAAAGAAACCTCTGGGCTCGTTAATAAAAAAGAAATAACAAATATATATATAAAAAAGAAATAAACATTTATAAAAAAAAATGGGGGGGGGGGGGGGTTGCCTGCCACTGGGCACTTTAATAAAAAATATATATAAACAAAAATAAAAAAATAAACATTTATAAAAAAAAAGGAAGTTTGACACATGGGGCCCTGGGGACCTCTGAGCCCTTTAATAAAAAAAATATACGTACATAAAAAAAAGAAATAAAATAATATAAAAAAAGGAGGGTTGTCATCCGGGGACTTGGGGACCTCTGGGCCCCTTAATAACAATAATAATAATAAATAAATAAATATAAATATATATATATATATATATATATATATATATATATATATATATATATGTGTAAAAAAATATATAAAAAATATTTATTTATTTAAAAAAAAAAGGGGGTTGTCATCTGGGGATCTTCGGGCCTCTGGGGACCTCCAGACCCCTAAAAAAAAAAAATTGGCCCTATAATAAAAAAATAAAATAAATATATATTAAAAAATATATATGTTTTTTTTATATAAAAAAAAAAAAGGGGGTTACCATCCGGGGCCCTGGGGGCCTCCGGTCCCCTGAGGACCTCCGGACCTCTAGAAAAAAAATTGGCCCTTTATTTAAAAAATAAATAAAAATATATTAAAAAAATATATTTTTTAATAAAAAATAAATAAAAAAAGAGGGGGTTGCCATCTGGGGCTCTGGGGACCTCTGGGCCCCTTACAGGTGTACTGCCTGTACCCCCCCCCCCCCTGATGGCGGCCCTGCTTAGACCAACCCACTTTAGTTCACGAATATTAAAATAATGTAATTAAAACCTCAAAATATAAGTTTGCAATGGCGCACTGTTCTCATAGTATTTTTCCAAAAATATTTCCAATTCAGTGCAAATACAGTGACCTAAGTTTTGCTTCACAGTGAAGATTTATTAGAACAATAAATAACAGGACAGGATCACAATCTATTTCCTTTAACCACTTGCCTACTGTGCACCTACACCCCCTTCCTGCCGAGACTAAATTTTAGCTTCCGGCACTGCGTCGCTTTAACTGACAATTGCGCGGTCGTGCGATGTGGCTCCCAAACAAAATTGGCGTCCTTTTTTCCCCACAAATAGAGCTTTCTTTTGGTGGTATTTGATCGCCCATGTGGTTTTTATTTTTTGGGCTATAAACAAAAAAAAGAGCGTACATTTTGAAAAAAAAAACACAATATTTTTTGCTTTTTGCTATAATAAATATCCAATTTTTAAACATAAAAATAAAAATTAAAAAAATGTATCTCAGTTTATGCCGATCCGTATTATTCTACATATTTTTGGTAAAAAAAAAATCAAAAAAAAAATCGCAATAACCGTGTAGTGACTGGTTTGCGCAAAAGTTATATTGCCTACAAAATAGGAGACATAATTATGATTTTTAAAAAATTTTTTTTTACTAGGAATGGTGGCAATCTGCGATATTTTTTTTGGGACTGCGACATTATAGCGGACACATCGGACACTTTTGACACATTTTTGGGACTATTCACATTTTTAGTGAGCAGTGCTATAAATATGCGTTGATTACTATATAAATGTGACTGGCAGTGAAGGGGTTAACCACTAGAGGGCGGGGAAGGGGTTAAATATGTGTCCTATTGAGTGTTCTAACTGTAGGGGGAGGGGGGGTGACTGGGGGAGGTGACCGATTGTGTCCCTATGTACAAGGGACACAGATCGGTCTCCTCTCTCCCTGACAGGATGTGGAGCTCTGTGTTTACACCCCATCATTACACACAGAGCTCCACATCCCTGCTCAGTTACTGGGCAATCGTGGGTGCCCGGCGGCCATTGCGGCTGCTTTAAATGGCAGGACGTCATATGACGCCCTTTCAGAACAATAGAGCATTCCGCCCGTGTCAATTGACGGCGGGCGGGTGAAAAGTGGTAAGTAGGCAGACGCAGGGCGCGCAGCACGTCAGGGGACGTTATTTTCAGAGTGAACGATGTCGGCAGTGGCGGCCCCTGATTGGCTGTTACCGGCCCGCTCTGCATTCTGGGGATTGTAGGCAGAGGTGAGGCAGCACGTCAGGGCCAGGGACGAATGGAGCTTTCTTGTGCTAGGCTAGGAGATGGAACGCAGCCTGGAGCCTGTGATGCACTAGTTGGCACTAATGTGATGCACTGGTGGGCATTGATGAAGTGGCACTGATGGGCTGCACTGGTGGGCACTGATGAGGTGGCACTGGTGGGCACTGATACACACCAATAAGGTGGCACTGATGGACCTGATAGGCTGCACTG